>DWTO01004224.1:0-11759 GCA_018244755.1 Jemadia pseudognetus
AAGCACTGTTGGATTTTTCTAATCTATATGGATTTTCAAGTAGTGGTCTGGAAATATGCCCGGTTTATGGTAATAGGCTCACGTCCTATTCCATAGTGGGACGAAAACGTACCTGGTGAAACGTGGGAGTGTACTAAATACGTGTGCCTACCTCTTCGGGGATTACTTCACTAAATCTTTTACAGCTTCGAATTTTATCTGAGATTAATCACTATTAATTACAAAATATTGTCTTGCTTTTAAATAACTTAGTTGAATCAGTTAACAGTTGCAAAAAATCTTAAATTATATTTATATCATTACTCCAACAGTATTATCGTCCTAGAGAATATTATGTATTTAGTATGTTTAAACCTAACGGGGGTAATGGTTGCAACGTAAATGCTCCAGATGTCAAAGGAAGACAATTCATATTAAAAACAGTGAAAAATATATAAAAGAAAACAGACACTAACCCCAAATGTGCACAAAGGGAGTAAAGCATGACTAAAAATCGAGATGCAGCTCTCTAATGTAGTTTAACCCAGCTTCGCGGCGTCAAGTGCCATTAAAAGTTTAAGCCGCGCCGACGCAAGCTTTCTTTTACGATCCGATATATCCTAAATGATAACACATTCAGTGCGTACTTTAATACGACAATTATATTTAATATGTCAATAAGCCCGTGTCATTGATATGAGCACAATTCGTGATAGGACTTAAATCTTTTATTTATTACTTGTTGCCTATATCTTTAATTGTTTCGACCAATTGTAATTATTATGACAGATGTTCACATTTTTTGCCGTGTTAAACGGCATACCCTGATCGACACGTATTTTGCTTCAACTTTAAACACTTCAGGCTTATTGTTTAAGAAAACCACAACATTCATAAGTTCCTCCGCCTAATTTTTTGTTTACATATTAATACAAAATCTAGTTAACTATATTTTAACACCAATATACATAGTATTACGTATATTTATAAAAGCTTTACTGACGTACACAAACGTACAAAATTAAATAAAACTAAAACCACTAAACGTTACCATAGATATTCAATATACGTATGTAGTACGTCCAGTTGCTTTTATACTCAAGCATCTGATTAAATGTTTTCAATTGCTTTAACAAAATTACACAATCAATTAGGAACATAATTGTACAATAGGAACGCTTTCAAAGATAATAACACAGTGAAAGATCACGAATTGTATCTGTTAATGGAAAATAAATTCTTTTGGCAGGAAAAGTAATTGCTTACATTTAAGTAAATCATTACCTACTTAATTGTGTTCTGATGTCTAAAATATTAAACACTCGTAGTTATTGGTGGCACGTTAGCTTAAGTACTGTGCTTATTATGTAGACGAAGCGCGGCAGGTGTGTAAGGATACAGATATTTGGCACTCGGTGCTCTTTGCCTACCCCGTGAAGGACATAGCGTAAGAATATGTATGTAAGTATATACTGCGTAGTAAAAGCGACATACTTACACATATTTTCGTGTTTTTTTTGATATAAATTTGTTAAACCGAACTCATGATACGTGCGATGCTTGTAATTTCGGACACTAATCAGCCACGCCACTGTAATTGCCATTCACACATAACTATTTATGACCACGTCTCTACTCAATTACGGTGAGCGGTGTAAATCCATTTATGGTGTCATCATTCCCAATTTGGACCGATTGGATCCACTGAATATTACAAGAGGTATCCAGCCCTACGGGTCCGGGGCCATAAACTTGCAAATATATGAATGAACCGGCTGGATAGTTCCTAACGATTGAATTAGTCCCGTTGAACTTCGGCCGTTATGTCATAGATCACGTAACTTGTTTGTGTCACGTCTATTTCAGTTTGATGCCTAATTTTTGGCTGTGATGATAAGTAATTATCATAGTATTACTATTTGTATTAATATTCATGTTATACAATGAAAAAATTACCAATGTAAGTATTGAAATAATTTATGATCTACAGGATCATAGTTACCTTATGAATCATTTTCTTTTTTTTAAATATAAATGCTGCTTACTACTGCATCATTTTTAATTTTTTGCGGCAAATATTTTATTAAGTTTCGTAGAAGAGCCTGAACTTGTATTATAAGGCAACAAATCATTTTATACGAATTTGTTAGGTTTCTCTATTTGTTTTCTTTTGATTGCGCATGTTCGTCAAGTATTTGTATTTTCTAACCAGATTTGATGTATTACCTATTATAAATATCAAGAATATTATTTCCTAATATATAGATAACCAAAAAATAATATTTCGAAAACGAAATGTGGAAAGTTTAAAAATAATTAAATTACAATATTGAACAATATTTTTTTCAATATTATTTTCAAAGCACGTATTCTTCTGTATCAAATATGTTCTAAGGAAACACGAACGATAGTATGGAACATATAAATTAACCAGCGCAGGGGAGAGCCATGACGAATAAACTAGTTTATAGAATGTACAACACCGACGTGTATAGAATGTTCTAGATGTTTAGGGATTTTAAAAAACACCTAATATATATAAGGAACCAATAAAATTACACAAGGACTGTTAAAAAATATCATCTAATAGTCTTCAACCTCAAGGCTGGTTCATTTGCCAAATTGCTTGCTATATGCCACTGCGATAAACCTACGAATGATTCTATAATACAAAATCGTTAATCCATCAACTTCGTAGTTGCCATGCGACTAGTGGTGCCACTGCACCGCAACGGATGTCAAAGGAATCTTGCGTCGGAATTTTACTCCACTGACTCATAGATGTCGCCGAGTATGAGAGAAATAAATAATATTAAAATAAAGAAAGAACATCGACCTACATTTAAAAAAATTCACTCTGAAATGTAGTAGGTGTGCCTTAGATTATAGAAATGAGGGTAATTAACATAAAGAGAAAAAATGCCTCTTTTAGTACAAATAATGTCGCTCTATGTATTCGCCGGGGAAAAAGTTGCGTCAGGTTTTTTGCTTACAGAATCTACCAGTAAGCGATGAATTTGCTTACCTATCCTGAATCTATATTTTGCGTGATTCCATTACACTCAAGGCAATCTCAATAAAATCCTCAACTAGTAATGTACCATGACTGGCCGACCAAAACAATTCACCTCTCTTTATAACTTTCGAAGTATTATAACTTTAGGAGGACTAGGTTTACCAGTAACTTCGGAAGAAAGAATAATCAGATATACTATAAAAACGACTTTAATATTTAAAATAAGAGGCAAGTATTATCCGACTTATTCGAGTACGGTCTTGGCGACCAGGTGTGCGAAAACTTGGGTTATACATATTCATGTAAGCAGTTGGGGCCCAAATTGTTCGAGACAAAGTTGGCACGCCGGCTGCGTGAATTGTAAAAATGTCGCATGGATTTGCAAATGATTAAGAACAAAAGTTAAATCTTTAGCGTTATAAAATTGTAACCGAAGATCGTTTTACGTGACTGTGTTAAAGGTAAAACTGTGTTGCCTCAATTGTTATTATAATATTTTTACAAAGTCTTTAAGTATATAGTTAATTGACCGTTCGTGCTGTCTGCAAAAAGTGAATTTCCATCTTAAACAACCACGATAAAGATTAGGAATACGTCTGTAATTATTCCAAGGTAGAATTTATCACGTACTTGAAATCGTATACTATCAATGGGTTACAATTTAATGAATAAAAGTTACTGTTTTGCTTTACTCATATTTTCAAGATTTATACAACATAAGTTTTTTTTTAAATGAAACCTTGAAGTACTGTCAGATATATATGTAGATATATCATATATAATAGCTACTTGTGAATCGCCTAGAGATGCAAGTTAAATGTCAGAATCAGTCGGTGGTGTTACATAAATCAGGCCTGTTGAGTAGGTATTTGCCTGTAGTAATCACACTAAGGCGTAGCTTTTCATACCGACTTTGCTGTCGACGGCGGCGGTGCGGTGGCGGGATCATACTCGTACAGCCGCCCCTAGGAAAGCCACGTTCTACCATGATCAGGCGGTCGCCATATGAATGCACCTTCTTCCTTTATAAGCTAACTTTCTTTATACGCTCACCATACAGCAGGGTAGCTATTTGTGATTTTAAAATAATATTTATTACAGTATGAAATTAACGCTCAAAATTCAACCTATATAATATTCATTATAGGAATCCACTTGATTAAGCGATAAAGTTAGCAATTTGCGGCATGGCCATTGACTCACTAAACAAGAACTAAATTAGTGACAACTTCTCGAGTCGTTACCTACGTTCCAAGTTGCCGGTAACTTTATAGACCTGTTTTTATTCAACTTCTAATAGGATGGTTATACTCAGGACAGTTTAGTGAACATCATAAATATTATTTGAATTAGTATCTGACTAAAATAGCTTGGTATATTTCAAATAGCTGATAAGATGCACTGCCTCCGTGGTTCAGTGTATAATGTTACTTATATATTAAAAGTAATATAAAACGCTAATTAATCCATAGTTGGTTTACAAACAGATTAATTGAATGGCAAACTAAATATTATCATATAATTCACATCATTTAAAAATATCCACTCGTTACAAAAAAGCTAGACAAAAATCTAGTTATGAATAAAACCGTTAACGAACATGTACATATTGGAAAGTTTCGCACATATGACAATCATATCACTGTACAGAAAATATTTCATGTCTTATACAAATTATAATTAATATTTTCATTCTCTACCAGCTTTTAGTGTTGCGTTCAGGAGTATGATAAAAATTATGTAACATTCTAAACTGTAATCCAGCCTTTCGGTGTAACCTTATTCGGTGTCCTTAATCGCAAGTACTTATAGCGTATAAGTTCGTCGTATTAACAAAACTTACGTAATAAACATCAACGATCCGGTGCTCAACTTTATTCACGATTAGCTTTACTTATCCGGGGTTTCGTGCGAGGATCGCGGAGTGCACTGACCGCTTGAGCTACCGGCTCTATTTTATTGACCATTAACAGGGACTAGAGTATTATATTAACGATATAACTGACACCCAAATAATACTAATAGTACGTTTTATAAACCATGTTAATATTGGATTTAACATTGCTAGCATAATGTTGCTTAGTGACAGCTGTTATCACGTACTATTGTATAGTGGAAGTTTCGTCACATTACCAAAAGTTTTATGTGGTAATATTAGCACAACATGTATGGGAAATATTTGGTTTTAGAATTTTCTAATGTAACCAATATTATAGGATTTGATGTAACTGTTTATGTAGTTGCAACGTGAATATCTGGCTTTTCATTAAAAATGTCATAATTTATATTATAATACATATCATAAACTTATTGGAAAATTTAAATTGTTTGAAGTTTCTAATACTCTATAATAGCTACGGTCGCACCATCTGGTGCTCGAAATACGACGTGTTTCTTCATAATACGCCGCTTCATTTGTCACACGCCGAGTGTTGATAGCCTTCCGCCGTGGCACCGATCCAGGTTTTCGGGTTTCGTGGAGGTATCAAGTGATAAGTTGGCGAGAATACAGATAAAATATGTTGTATGTGTGTATATTATTGGAATATTTGCATAAAAATAATGTTCGTCATATATAAACGTAATTTACAGCTTCATATAGAAAACATAACGCCTTTTCAACTATGAAGCTTTTATAGTCCTTGAAAATTGGTCTTTTATAAAGTTTGTGAAAATAAAATTAGGTTGTTGGAACGTTGAATATCAGGAATATTTAAAGATAAAACAGTTTGTTAAAATCGTCCGTAGGCTCAACATATATACAATAATTTCTCATTTAGTGAACAGTACACAAGGATGCTCATTTACCGTTTCACAATATACGTAAGTTGAATAAATATTTTTTAGCCTCTACCTAATTACGCTTTCACGCTTTTACTTAGACTGCCACCATAACACTGTTAGCTGTGGGTGCACTATTCGTAGGCTATGCCAGTATTTGGCGACGAACGAGTGGCTAATTTCAATTTAAGGTTGAACCCCATACTATGGTATGGTGTAGTTTACGATTTTCGATTTCGATTCGATTTACGAATTTCAATACACCCGGCGACAATGGTAAGAAAATTCTTGTACCAAATTTTCTTTTATCTAATTTTTTGTATAATGCTGTCAGCCCGTACCCTTAATTTTATGTCTAACGTTTCAAAATGTACTTTCTATTGTTGTTTAATTATAAAATATGACTTTGAATATTAAAACCATATAAATCGAAAGTTACAAAAACGCGTAACCTTATAAAGGCTTTATGTTTATATGTATTTTGTTTTGTTTGGGCACCATTATGTACTGATTGTAAAAGTTTGATGTCCACAAATATAGCTGTTGATTTAAAATAAAATTTTAATAGAAAAGACTATGTTATGTCCCATAATAAAATACCTGTCTCATTGAATCAATTTATTACTAGTTGGTATAAAATTAATAAAGTAGTCGAACCAGCTAACAGTCCGTGTAAATAATGCTCTAAATATGGTTAGCTATTAAAATGTGTACAATACATTTTACTTTACCTATACTTACGAGTATTTCATTGTCAAACATATCTTTAGAGGATTACTACGCACGAGTTCTAGTTTTTGTCAGCTAAGGGGTTTACTTGAGGATTAAGGTCGGAACTTAGGTTTTACGACCATAGTTTCAAAGGTAGACGCGACCACGTCAGCATAAAAATTTATAACCCACTTTTATTGGTTTTCCTGACATATCTTTGTAACAATGGAATATAAGGATGGTTTCTCAATGTTTAGCAATATTGAAAGCTTGATTGAAGCAAAAGAAAAGCAATATAGGTATATATATAATATCAATGCTAGTTGCGATAGAAATAATAAGTACAAATTAAGTGTAAAAATAATAGGCAATTCGTTAATTGATTTAGAAAAAATACTTATGAAATATAAATGACGTTTTATTTTGCACCTTATAATCAGAATAATGGCAATTCATATTACATTATTGTAGTTAAATAGGTACTTGTACATTTTTAATTATTTGACAGATGTATACAATGTTTATTTATTTATTTTATATTTATCCTTGAATATTTATAATTGTTTTATTATTATTTAAGCATAATATACTCATTATTTTCTTTGTAACAGTCGCCCGGAACAGATGGTCCTGCGAAACTTGGTTAAATGCAGTGTGCAAAGTGTAAATATCCAGTTTCTTTTTTTCGCAAGTTGTTTGTTAGACGATATATAAACTGATAAGTTCGCTCTCATATATTTTATCGAATCTCACACTTTCTTGCGACCGTCGACACTAACTGACAAACTTTTGTAAGTTAGCTAAACAGAATATACTAATAAGCGATTTAAAGCAAGGTTAATTATTCAACTGTCACCAATGTTTCAATTGACTAAACTTCTTTGGTCCTAACCTCGCATTAACTAGTGTCCGACAAAAACTTCACTGTGAAGTTAAGTTAATCGCTAACTCAGCACGTAGTTTGGACCTCAAGCACTCGACGCTAATTTATTCCCGCTTTCGCTGGCGTTGACGTGATGAAGATACATAACATCATGAGAGCGAATTTACAATCTCTAACAAGAATCCGTTCACGATTTTGGTTCTTCTGTGCTTACCTGTAATGAGTGATTTCAATCATTTCTAAATACATTCGACCAATAAAAGTCGCTGTTAATACTAATGATTGATTAAGTATCAAATAACTTGCAAGTTTAGCGTTGTTGAAATGAACATAAAGCATAATATTTTGCCATTATTTCCTCTAAGGGGCACGCAGAGGAGTGCAGTACTATAAAGTTTTTTGAATTGTGCTATACGTCCCAATAAATTCGGTATGAGCCCTTTACCATATACTGGGCCTAAGCCAGACCCTGCGATGCTATTGGGTGGTTCAAGTTAGAAAAACCCAATAATGTTTTTTTTTCGATTGCACCCAAAGTCTCTTCATCATCAGCAGTCATCCTTTGAACAACTAGACCAAGGCAATTTACTTTAAATGTGCAGTCTAGTTGTTATCAAAAGATTTTCTATAGAAGTATATTAATGTTTCAAAAATATATGTGTTATATATACCTATGAAGAAACTTTTATTAGTCACGAGAACATTTATTAATAAAAAGATTTACTTGAGCAGGTATTAGTTTTAAATAATTATTATATATGATTATTATACAGATTCACCGAGGACCAATTCGAATAGATGCGTCTTTCAACAATAACCTTTTTCTCATTTCAAAAAAAAATTGTCAAAAGCGACGTAACAAAATCCTTTCCTTTCTCAGCGTTTGAAATTTAAAATTTAATCAACGCGCCTGCAGTCGGTTTCGTTAATCTTTTCAAGGCACAAAGCAATTTTTAATTGCATCTCACTGTAAGGCAATGTGTCTTTGACATTTGCGATTGATTAAAAATAAAGTGCTTCCGACATTATAGGGAATGCCTTTGGGATGTGCTACGTCCGAGTACTCACTGGATATCTGGAAGTGTTTAAATTCGACAGTTTCCTTAAAGTTTCAGTAGTTAGAGAAAACTTATTATTAAATTTTCAGTGTAGTGGGTATTCAAACCGGTTAAAAATCAAATGCTTACAAAGTTTAAGATAAAATAGAAATTATTTACGCTCGATCTGGTAAGGGAAATAAAAATTGCTGCATATTATCTCATAGGCCTGTAACCAATTATATTTTAATTAATTAAAAAACAATTAAAATAATTTAATATAAAAGGTTCCATAATTATCTTTACAGCCTACCTTAAAGCAACGAACTAGTTTGTCGCATTGCCGTCGTAATTTTTTAAGTTTTATAATATCATTATCAACATGTACCCTTTTTTTTGTTTACGGAGAGAACCTTCAAAGATTAACCGGTATCAATATGTACCCTAATAAAAAAATTATTTCGATAAAAGTTTCAATTATATAAATTATGGTATCACGTAATATGTTAAAGAACGAACATTTAATAAATTCCGAACTTCTAGTTAAAATTAATTAGATGCAATGAATTAGTGATTTATGTGATTTTAACACCCATGTAAATATTACTCCAAAAATCGTAATGGCCTGTGGAATATACATGGCATCCTTTGTTTGACTTTTAACATACCATTATGCTCGATAGTTCGCAACACCGATTATTATATAGTACCTACATATTAACCAAAAATACGGGAACATTTTATATTCCTCTAAATACGAGCCGTACCGTATATTTTTACGGTATATTCCTAGCGTTATACGTAAAATCAAAAAATTAAAACTTCAGTTAAAGATGTGTTTGAAAAGAGGCTTTTTCATTTTTTTTTGTAACGCATGGTACTGAGGCTCGTAAACTTTGACAAATTCTACGAGCCAGTTGGCGAGTGGAAAAAACATTTCATAGAAATAACATATTGGTACTTGAAATTTTTGAATTGTAAAACTGTAGGTATGTAATACTATAGTTTACGTAAGTTAACTATAGTTTAATAAGTATATACAAATATATTTGCATATAAATATATAACCTACACATATACCTTATTATAAATATAATGTACACTATATTTGTAAGGTACCTACATTACAACACATTGATAATACATTATACCAGTAAATTAATTTGTACCATAAATATTTTCTCCATTTAGTTCGAAGACATAAATGCTTACGGACGAGATTTTTAAAACTGTTATTGGTGCGCGCTTTTCAAATCTCCACGGACAGGAAGCACCTGAGCAGTGAAGCATGCACGGAGAAGAAACAGTGAAAAAATCACAATATATATTTATACAATGGTACTAATTATATCCGAACCAGGTAATAATCACTCATGTGCTTACTCCATGTGCATGTTATATGTGATGTCAAACTAGAATAACATGCTATTAGAAATATTTAGAAGTACGTTACAAATTCTAAAGATTAAAGTTAAACTTCATGGTTTTTGATGTTCACGTTTTAGCGTTTACTTAATCCCACATAAAGCCCACTCTAGCGATTAGTTATCAATTATTTTATAATACGCTTAAGTCATTATTATAGGGTTATATATTAATTAGTATATTAAAATGGAACTTCATCGCTCTAGAGTTAGTGTAAATATTTTTTATTTTTTTTATTCTCCGCCAATCCATATGTGTCTTTGCTGGAAATCGTCTTTTCCTTTTTTATTTAGTAATAGCTTAGCGTTTGACTCATATCACCTCCTCTAGCCTGATGGCAAGCGAAATGCTGTTGTTTTGCGAATATATGACTGAAGTAGGGTTGGAACTATGTATCTATCGCTACTTCAATTGATAGACTTGGCATTATTATCGAATAAGTGTTCTTGTCTAACCCATCTGTTGATTTTTTTAAATTATGTTGAAAGTATACGACGATATTCACTAACAAGTCCAGCTGTACCACTCGTGCACACCACATACACGAAAAATTCAGTAGCTACAAATTATTTACAATAACGTTTTTCATATAATCCAACTACTGTAAAATACTGAAAAAGAATCTCCACGAATACGTTTGGCGTACTCCCGACATTGCGGCACAGAATCTGCCATAATTCAATTCTTACGCTATCTTGACCGCGGGATCGCACTAAATTAAATTAGTCTTAGTTAGCCGCTGCACTCCTCTGAGTAATTAACTTAAACAATCTCTTTTTGTAGATATCTGGTTCCATTTTATTACAATGAAGTAAGAAATGAGTCGTTTGAATAATACAATTATGTAATTACGCCTTTTTTCATATCTTCTATATAACTTAGCGATCTGAATATTAAGTTCTATTTAACATGAAATGCAAGTGATAGAATTAGAAGTAGATTTAGTGGATAACGGATTAAAATATGACTTCATTGGAAAACATGTTTAAAAGCTTAAATTCTTTTGACATCAGGAGTGACATGTCGTGTGTTAAGTCAATTATGATGAAAAGTATTATATAAAAAATGTCTATTTATTACATTAGTACATCAGCATATCGCCAATATATCTAAAAGCGTCTTCGCGTTAACCTTTTAGGAGAAATTTGCAAACAGTATAAATTAATTTACAGTAAATTAAAACCCGTAGAATACGTAACGTTTAACGTTTTACTATTTAAAAATAGTGCAAAGCACTGCTATGAACATACTACCTTAAACTATCTATGTACATATGTATGTACGGTTATTTAGAGGACACCATATTTGTGAGTTCGGGTTAGCGACTTTCTATAGCTCCAAGCTTGGAGCCGTAGCTGCGCAAACAAAAACCTGAAAAAACGCACATTTTCAAACTAGCCTGCGGCCTGAAACGACGAACTTCCGGTAGTAGGGGCAGATTTTTCACATTTTTTATTAGTTACATGTTAAGGGTAACTGAAAGGACATGAGTATTTTTTTGGAAGCAACAAATATAAACACTAAGTCATTTACGTAGATACGAAATTATCTACTTAACTTTTTATACATACCACGTTTACAAAAAATAAGATCTGTTAAACATCGCGTACGGAATTCTAAAGAGGTAGGCGGAGGATTGTAGTACACTACCACGTTTCCCCAGCTTACGTTTTACGTCGCACTATGGAATAGGGGATGAGTATATTGTCATGCACCGGGCTCAAATCTTGACTCCGAGCCACTACTAGGACATTCTACTAGAAAACCTGTTAGAAAAATAAACTATATTTCCCGACTCAGGATTGGAGCCAAGAACCTCTCGATTAGCAGTCTCGCTTAAACGAGTTGACCAACGTAACATCACGCCTGTTATCCCCGAAGAGGTAGGCAGAGGAGTGTAGAACACTCCCACAATTCACCAGTTACG
>DWTO01004225.1:0-11759 GCA_018244755.1 Jemadia pseudognetus
CTACAAAATTTAAATTAGGAAAATTTAGTAATGCCCGACCCGGGAATTTAACCCAGGAGATCCCGATCGGCAGTCGCACTTGCAACCAATACGACTAACGAAGCAGTCAGGCAGGCAGTAAAATGATTATATGTAATAACCAAAATGATTAAGCTTTGTTTGTGTCCCAATTCATTATATTATGGTATAAGATATCCCATAAACTTACTGTAAATAATAAAATAGATTTATAATAATTCATTGGGAATAATTAATATTGTTAAAAATAAATAAACATGTTTATAGTTTCCCTATTATTAACTGATACAATGTTTAGAAATATACATTTTGGTACATTTACATATACCTATATCTAAGAAAAATCTTACACTCGCATGTCATGTGTTTCTTGAACCCATGAACGATAAATTTATAAGTGACCAACATGCAATTGCCGATAATTATTGTTATTTGCTCAATTACATGAGAAAATTTAATTCTTTCTTACTCTTGTCGGCAGATAGTATTAATTATATAACGTTGATTTCAGTAACTGACTCGATTTGAACTGTAACATTACAGCCGCGACTCACAATTTACTTCAAAAGGCAAATTTACATAGTACGAACAATGTAAGAGTTCAGAATTATAGACGACCGATATTGACAACCAAGACGTCGTAAACCCCTGCAACGCACAGTCTTCTTACAGAGCGTTCGCTAGAAAAAGTAGCAATTAGAGGGAGTTTAAAATAATATCTGCGGCGAATCCAGTAATAACGCCGCTGTAAAACGTAGGGTTTAATTATGTCCTAATGATTGTAGCTATAAAACTTCACGCATACTCTATAAAGGTCGGGGTTTACGATCTATCCGTATGTTTGTTTAGCAAAAATTGTTCTTTGCTATTCTTAATTAACGTAGTCATCAACTGAGTTACTGTATAAAATGTCATGAATTCGAATAAAACTTTTGATGTTAATAGTTTGTATTATTATAATTATTGATATTAGAGAAATTAGTGTCATATTAAATATAGTATTATTAACATCATTACTTTACAGCAGAAAACTGCTGTATACAGAAGGCACAGTATTGGGAAGTATGCTTACCTCTTCGGGAATTACAGTCGTGATATTACGTTTCTCTTAGGATCGGGAAGAGCGTATTCGATTTGTAGAAGTATATAACTTAAAGTGGATTTCTAAAAACTAATGGGTAGACAATATTTCTTTGTTATAATTTCGATCACAATTGGAACAAACTCTTTGATGGATAATATGGAGATACCAATACTTCATATTTTCATAAACATCTTCGTTATAAAACTATGGTAAATGTAAACATCGAATGAACCATTATGTTGTATAAGAAAGATGACTGCTCAAAAGTAACTTCGTGTATTTAATTCTAACTAGCTATTGAATAGAAAATATTGGCGCCAAAACAAATAATTTTCAGCCAGTGTCATAACCTAGCTTATTTCATATTTATAGGTATCTATTAATTAAAAACTTTTGCAAGTACATATAGGATATATAGATCCAGAAGCGAAAATATGAAGAATTACTTTCTCATTTACAACGTCAATGCAGGTGAAATTCGAAAGCAGTACGCCGTTTATTGCTAGTCTAGTAAAAGTTAAACTTAATAAAAAATATTGAAAGTTGATTTATCTATGTACACGTAAAAATAAACTTGAAGTGTCTGCCGCTAATTTCCAAATGAAGGATTCATTTGCATGGTAAGGCTTAACACATATTTTATTATTTGCACACAGCTATCAAGACAGTCCTGAAAGATCCAGATTTCTGTTTCTAGATGAATCTAGTCTACACTGAAAACTAAATAACAATGCCATGTGACTTGAGTTAGTGTTTCAGACTCGTAGAATCATATTAGTTTTCTCTGGGTAGTAGATGTCATGAACACGAAGTAAAATACAACTACAGAAAGAGCAACTGAAAATGTAACTGAATTGAGATATCTGCCTAAAAGCAAATTGTAATCAATACCCTTTATACGGTACACTGGTGTGGTAACAACTGTAACAAATCAATCGTTGTATTAGTCTCAGATTCGTTAAAAGTCGGTGACGTTTACCAATCTTTGTAATTTGACTTTGTAAGTAGTTTTCAGTGATCTTAAAGCTCTGGCCACTTTTTCTCATATTCGTATCTTATTGCTATCACTAATTATATCTGTCACGAATATTAACATAATTATGACCTTTGTATAATATTACCTTTGGCTCATATTAAAACATAGGTACTTGTGACTCATGTAACTATTGGCTTAACTCATGACTACTTTCCACTTATATCAACCATGTTTATATAATGACATACTGCCACATATGTAATATGCCCTCTTACGCATGTGCTCATTTTATTATGTATACATAGACAAAAAACCAAGAATCATTAAAATATAGTTACAAGGGAACTTTTGCGTGGGTAGCCAAAGCTCTATAAAGCTTTCACAGCGTGTACCTCCGGCCTCACCGCGTCTCATTGTTCTTCGATCCCATTAATGATATTACATTATTGGTGTGGCGCGTGTCTGTCAACTATTCAGCGATGGAGGAACTTTTATAGACACTTAAATGGAACGCAGATTAGTATAGAGTCATAGTTATTTGTGAATATTCTTCTTCCTCATTATCTAAATACAAGTATGAGTAATGGGACGTAAAAGTAACTGGTGAAACGTGGGAGTGGTTCTTCATTCCTCTGCCTACCTCTTCGGGGATTACAGGCGTGAAGTTACTTTTAAGTATGAGTTAATATGCAATGGGCGCTACGTTTTACCTCTTGCAAAATTGGAAATGAATTTAATTTGGCTCTGCACTTTTCTGTACAAATTTTACAAGCAAAATCTTGAATATATGGCGTAAATTAGGGTTTGTGTCAATATAAATATGGAAAATTTACCTATTTAATTACTCTAAAACTACTAAAATTCTCACCACCCATTCAATAGTAGGACGTAAACGTAACTTGTGAAACGTGGGAGTGTTCTACACTCCTCTGCTTCCGTCTTTGGGGATAACAGGCATGATGTTACGTTTACTCTAAAACCAATATGGTTATTGCAACCTAATACTATAAAATAGAGACAGCAACGCACATATAAGATTATCTCGGGTAACTAAAGAGAACCCGGGCAGAGTATATTTCACCTATAATTCCCTCTACGACTACCACGTCTTAAAGTTAAATATTCCCCGACCCACCGATTTTTAACTCCAACAAGACAAAGCTCGGCGGATTATTTGCGAAAAAATACCACCGTCTTTGGGTCGAACACCATACTTCCCACTGGATCTTGCGCGTGACTCCGGACTTTAGGCTCTACCATATTTGGCGGCACTCGGGCACACTGGCCGGTGACAATTAAAGCGAGCGCGGGTCACGAGCTTCTATTAGCATGTGTGTTCGAGCTGGTTTATTGGCTGGTAATTTTATATCTTCCCAACACGTTAGCGCTCTACATTGCGCTACCAAGAGTATAACGCTAGAGTATAACTTTATGCAAAATGATGAAACTCATTCATTCACGGATCGAATGTGACGTTACTAGATAATTTTATGTAGCAAAGTACTTTTATGATTTTTGTACAGATTATTAGGGACAGTGTCTTACTGCTACCGTAATAATATATTGCTACGAATATGATTCACGCTTCTTGAAATAAAAGTCTTGTAAAGAAAATAGTATTTCAAACACTAAAAGTTAATAAATATGATTCTAATACTGTATTTATACCTGATATTCGTAGCAATGTTATTGCTTGCGTAACTAGCTAATATTCAACTATTGATACGCAAAATTAATTGGTGCCGCTCTAAGAA
Organism: Jemadia pseudognetus; assembly: GCA_018244755.1. NCBI lineage: Eukaryota > Metazoa > Arthropoda > Insecta > Lepidoptera > Hesperiidae > Jemadia > Jemadia pseudognetus. The sequence goes on from DWTO01004225.1 coordinate 3,833, forward strand.
GTCGAGACCAGATTAATAGTAATGTAACTTTATATGACTCTTTAAGATCCCATTTCGTTAATTTTATTTGCTTGTAAATTAATTATTTCATGTGAAAAATAATAGTAATTTATTGATATTATGTAGATATGCATTTCGTCATACATATTCATATTCTTGAGAATTTTGTTTGTAACTCTATTTTTAACACCACTTTGATGTGACTGAAATAACAAATAAAAAATATATCACCAAAATATGATCTTATTGTTCCAATTCAATTGGCCTAAATTGAAATGATTCAGTGACATTCTAATTTTTTACAACATGACACCAAAATAGTATTTATTTGAAAACTGGCGAAGCTACTCTTGGCGCTACTAATATTTTTTTCCAATTGAATATATACGTAGAGGCAAGTATATCTGATTCATGCAAAGCTCCGTGTATTTACTCAAGGAGCTTAACAGTTTAATGCGGGAAATAAAGAGAGCCAGAGAGAGTATATGTAGTAACAAATTTCTTTCGGATTAACCTCATATCGTCAAAATTCTTAGAGGTTCGTCAAGGTAACAAAACGCCGCCTAAGAGTATTTTCATTTAACAACTAAACTACTTAAAAATGTTATAAGTTAAGTGTGGAAGTACTTGCATCTTTAAGTCTTCGCATTTGTGACTGCAGTTTTGTCACAATTCTTTAGCTAAACAAAAATAGATCTTATTTCAACGTATTACGAGTTCGCTCGGTCGTCGTTAGCTACGCTTGGAACGTGCTTTCCGAAGGCATTGTTGACATTTTTCAGTTTATGTTTTTCTATTGTAAGGAAATGTATTTACTTATTTAAAACCGGCGGGGAGCCGCGCCGGGAGCTCGCCTCAAAGAAACTATTACTTTTCATATTATTTGTCACGGTAATTACCTTGTATTGTTCCCTTGTTTAATTTGCTTTCGTGTTCCCGAGTTTTATAACCGCAATTACTATTTATAATTGAGCGAAAATCCCACAAGAGCTAAAATTAAAACTCGTTCAAAGTACCGTGCGCAATAAAATGGACATAAAATACTTGACGTGTACTCGCTTAGCCGATTTAAAGATTTTGCGGATTATTTTACGGCCCGCTTTTGATTTTCTTATCATATCTTTTAATACAACATTAATGGGATCATAATATACGTACATGTTCAATAAATATATGGTTCTATAGTATCCTATGAATAGGTACGCTAAGCGATCACGGACGGGATTTTAATTATTAAAAATAAAATACTCGCATTACAAACAGAAGCATTTCTCAACATATTCTCCCCGAAGTAACTCGTTGACAGAACAAGAAATTAAATAGAAGTGTTCCTTATCGTTTTTAGTTCGTAATGAGCACTTCAAGAGCGCCAGAACCCTACTATGTACGAGTATATTAGAGAATTACATATAGTCACCTTATCCAAGGTAGTAATTTGTGAATAACGACACCGTGGGTACGTCGAACCTACAGTTGTATTAGTTACCCCGCTGCGGAGGTAGAAATAACGATATCCTTAATGGTAATTCATTTAATTTCCCCGAAAACATAAGGACGGCTCTTAACGAACGGATACGAAAATAATGCGTCCAAAACTCAAAATGAAGACAGCAAGCGGCCGCGCACAAATAAAACAAGCATGACACACCAGAGGGAGATAAAAAGAAATCCCTTAAACTTTGCACGACTCGGGCGAAGGAAAAAAAAAACGGTGAGAGAACTCGTATAAATTAAATTAGCCACATTAAAGAAAACCTTTTATTTATAGCGTAGGAAGAGGAGTGAAGTGTCCCTATTAATTTTACCGAATTAACGACATGTCTTATTAATAGGCGCCGGTCGCCTCATTAGATGTTAAATGACTGTATCTTTATTAGAATTAAAACATTTACCGGTAATCCAACCGCGAGAGGAAACATACAAAATACTAGATCATTAATCGCAAGCAACGTTACAAGGCTTGGGAATTGTTTGCGTCTGTTTTATATCATTTATATTGAATACATAAATCATATAAATTATAATGAAAATGACAAATTGTGCCCGTAGTCAACTGGAATAAATTAGTACCAACTCTTCAAGATCATGGTTTATTTGCACAGAACGAACGAAACAGAATATGTGTTGTGAATATATCAAGAATTTTATAATATATCAAGAAAGTCATAAAATTTACTACCATCGCTTTGTGAATCTGTCTTTTCCCAGTATTGCATTTCGTCGTTTATATTAATTAATCAAAACAAATATCATCATCATCATCAGCCTGATGCAGTCCACTGCTGGACACATACCTCCACTGAGGAGTCATGCCGAAAATCCCCATAAAGCGAATACTCTTAATTAAAAAAATGTGAATTAAACTTAAACAAACAGTGCCTAGAAAAGTGTAATTTAATAGCAAAGTTATGGCTAATGGTAATATATTTAGTAAAGTAATACAGTGAAGTTCAGCAGCGAAAAGTAGAAACGTTAAAACACTACATTAAAATAATAATAAATACTTGGCTGATAGACACAGCACAGCAGCCCCAGCCTACCGCCCGTGTACAAAAGATCGGACAATGACGTCATCTAATTACTAATCTGCTTTTAATCGGCAAAAGTGCCAAACAATTAGCTATACTTTTAATAATAATTTAAAAACACATCAATTCATTGTCATGATTATTGTAAATTACTCAAAATATATTTGTTAAAAGAAAGTATCATTTTATTCTATGTAATATGGAGATACTTACACATTTAAATAGAAAAAGATTTTTACGTATTAGCGTACATTTAATCGTAGGTACTTTATTTATAAAGACGACAACACATAGTTGCCAATGAGTAAATATAACTAACTAGAAGATTTGAGACATTCAGATTTCAACTTTGAAAAAAAAGCACAGACATAAAAAGGTCTACTCACTTTAGTGTTTATTTTCGTTTACAACAGCTAATGTAGCGTCCCGCTGTAATGATACTGTTCTCAGCAGGACGTAAATACTTGCAACCTGAATGACTTCTCAACATCCTTCCGATTGCCACTCAAACTTTACTTGCAATGATGTAAAATTATAAAAAAACTCCGCTTTTACGACTGACAATCAATGGTAGAGTCGCTGGACTCTACCACGATTTCTTGATTACATACATTCTATTCCGTTCGTTAGTATCCGTTTATTCCATATCTAGGTCGGCTCTCTCGTAACCGAATGTGTGTAATTTTGCTGAGATATACTTAATAACTCAATTTATGTGTAATTGAGATCGCTATTAAACGAAATAATAGAGACAAAATATCTAAATAGAGAAATTTTCGAAGTAATTTTGTATTCAATCTTTGAATCTCACACTGTACAATTTATTTTTGCTGTATTTGGCCCTTGATTTGTACTCTTTTAGCGGTTAGATACTCGTATAAGCAGATAACTTAAGAAGCCAGTATGCTCATTTCAAAATATTCAGAATTAGAAGCGTTCATTCCATGTCTGAGCGCTGGCCAAGTGTGGGTGGAGAAACTTGTCACATCTTCAATATGACTGTAAGGTATGCAGACGTCCTCATAATTTTTTCCTTGTCAATTATGGCGAGTAACACTTAAATTTAAAATGCACATAACTAAGATTAGAAACTGGATCTGATTACCTAAGATTACCTAAGATTAAAAACTGGAACCTGAATGTTAGACTAAGTCCTAAACCAATACACTTTTAATGTTCACTTAAAACCCCGAGGTGGCAATGTATTTATATCAAATATCGGATAACGCTAATTTGTATCTGAGTATGAATAAAAACGTCTCTACTCTGGAGCTACCTCCTACGGCCGGTGACCTGAGATTTTCAAAAGAGAAATTAAACCTGCATGTAAGTGTATTAGTACTAATTCTTCCTTCATACTCCATCTCTTCGTTCTCCTTTTCAAAGAAATCCACAGCGATAAGACATGATGACTTTTAAGACATGGCTCCGAGGAAAAAGTTAACGTTGCGACCTTTTTAGTAATTGTTGCATAGATACTTCACGATACTTACAAGATTCAGTAAGTTTTGAATAAAAGCCCTTAATCTGTTTACTCAAGAAGACTGGGAAGTGAATATCATAGAGGTAGATTGAAGGTTGACCAAAGTCAACTTAAGTCCTCGATCCTATTCAAGCAGTCATAACCGATGAAACTTATAAATGTTCGATTCTGTCGAAAATACTATTGAAATGCACTAAAACGAACATAAATCGCGATATCGTCTGTATAGCAAACTCTGACGTATTTTCGAGAAGTAATACACAGAGTGAAATAGTTCCTAGAGCGGGCAATAAAATCGGATTTATCTCTCGCGTGTACCTGCGTCCGTTTATAGAGAATCCATTAACCATCAATCTCTGATATAAAAGGTTGAATTCAGAAGTCATTGCTTCACACATAAACTCGAGATTTATTGCTGTACTAGACGTTCGTGTATCCACTTCGCCAAGATGCCATAAATGGATGGAATGAAGATATTCTCTTAATTCGCGATGGATTCATGGAATGCTGTAATTGGGTAATTAGAATTAACGTGAGAACTACAATTTTTAACAGATCGGGCCCTCAGGTTTCTTATGGCCACGAAGCTATCGAAATGTCTCTACATTACCAGGAAGTGGATTACTCTAAGAGGTGGATGACAATAAAAATGTATGGATGAAACAGCGAAGCAAAACAACCGCTAGCATTTCATGTAATGTTATCATGATGCAATGCTTTTGTCACATTTTAATCATTATTATTAACTGTGCGGCAAGCTTTATTTATATTTGGCCCTTCGTACTCACTGAGCCTCGCTTATGTTTCTTGTGCCTTGTACGCCACAGACGATCGTAAAACAAGACCGCAAATATTGAAACACAGAACAGATAATGAAAATTTTTGAGATACTTGCCATGTTGGGTATCGCATTCGGGACGTTCGTTTCAGGACTAGCCGCATGGTTTGACAGGTGTCAAACAGGGTACCTTTGATACAGTATGTGAATCTGATTTAGAAAATTCGATATATCTAATTAAAAACTTCAACTCGTGTGCAAGCATTACATATTTAACTTCAGCGCGGTAGTGGTGACGTACGTACCAGGCTTAGGCGAAAGAAAAGTAGCATCCATATTCTCTTGATATCATTTATGGAGTTCAAATTCAAAGCAAACGTCAAATCCTGCAAAATTAAAGCTGTAACAATTAAACAGGAGCCAGGGATCCCAGTTAACACATACTGACATTTGCCTCGCAATCGCCTAGCACATCACTGCATACATTAGGCTTAATAATGCCTACAAGGCGCCTTCCATTAGCGTCGGTAGCGGCCATCTTGATACCGCGTACCCGGAATTGTGGGTCTGATCGACGGTTGTTCTTTTCTTGTTAGATTTTTTCGGACTAATTAGTTTAATGAGGTGTTTTGCGCGGTTGGTCCCATGTTAGTTCGAGTCAATGGTACCGCGGCCTGTAATATGCCTTATTTACGATAGCAACCTGTATTTTAATATGATGAATATATTCCCAGTATTTAGAAATTTCGGACGCATTGAGACTCGTCACCGTTGTAAATATATTAAATAGAGCACTAGTAGCCGTAACACAAGTACACAATCCTAGTATGAGCGCTTAAGTTCCATATAACATTTCATTTTGACAAATATATTTTGTTAATAACTTTATCTCCGTATTGATGATAATAACGGTTTATAATATTCGTAAATTGACAGACGAATATGTTTTTTCTTATTTTTATGTGACTTAAGTTGAATATTACCCAAAGCATATAGATATATAGTAGGGAAACCGAAATTCGGAGGCAGAAAGACATCCCCAAAGTAAGCGATATAGTATAGCATTTCAAGTATACATACTTATATGTATTTTGAATTCAGTAGATGTGAGCTAACTGACAAACAAAAAATTCAACGTTCATAAATTATAACTCAACTGGAAGAGCAGATTCTAGACAAAAATAGTGACGTTTTTATGATCGGGCTTAGAAGGGGATAGACTTCTGAAACCGACACGGACCGGTTGACATGTTCATAACTTTAAGCGTAAAGGTAAAGCTTTAAGCGTAAAGTACCTTGTACACTATCATTTCAGACCTCCCATTTGGTTGTAAAGAGAATGAAAACAATTTTATACTTTACTTTTTTAACGATTAAATGAGACATTAATAAAAGTAACTAGCATTCTATATTAGTGGTGTATTAAATAAAGTCTCATTACTGAAGCCACAAATAGACACAAAATAAAAATATACTGGCATAATCGGCCTAATTGCGGTATTAAACAAGGCTAAAGTCAGGTACAGTCAGGTAGACAAGTGTTATTGGAATTTTTCGCGCTCGCAACAAATTTAATGTACGGGCCGCGTGTCCCGAACCAGATAATTGGATTGGCATTCGGAATAAACTTATACGAGTATATACAATGACTTTTTCCTCGCGTATTTGGTAGTATCATAATTTCTTGTCCACTGTTTCGTTTCTCCTGCCTTTTTTTTCGAGTCGCAGCGGCCTTTTTTGATTCGCCCGCTGATAATTCCGACCTCGCCCGGCATTCGGAATAAATGTTGGCTACTTATTTTCGTTACTAACCGTACCCGAATGTGTTATGTAAGAGGCGACGCCGATATTTTTTTTCAATGGCTTTTTGTGCTTGAATTCCATTTATTGTTCCATAATGGGGTGTGATGAGGCATTTTTATGAATTTAACTTTGGAAGCGCATTTTGTATGCAAAGTGCGTGAACGATTTGGAGCATCCTCGCGTGTTGCACCTGTCTGTCGGAGACGCGAGTTACTCCTGTTTAATGTACGTATTGTGGAGAGAAAATAAGGCGTTGACTTTATCCGAGGTATTTCCTACAACAATTTCACATTAAGGATTTTTATTAGGTAGTCGCAAAATGCGTCGTAGTAATAATTTGTCGGTAGTTATATATTATATTAATTTATTATTTTTCTGTTATTTCTATTGTTTATAATATTCTGTTATTACGATTTATTTTATAATATTTGTACATACGAATGACGATAACTTTTTATATTGAATTTTTCGTTGCGTTTTCACCACTCGCTGTAATGATTCGATATCTGATTCCTGCAGCTTCTTTTGGAGCATTTATTTTCTGGAGTAAAATAAAACAGCCGTTATGAGTATCTCACGTCAGTAAAACTTAACTTAAAATTAAGTTAAGTTATCTAGATCTTAAAACCGGATATCTTGACGGCACTATATTTTATTTTGCAAAGAGTATGAACTGTCCGATACTGTAATTATAGCATTGAAAATTATATCCGTATTTATTTATATTCAACACATGCATATATTTTAACACACAAAATTGGGTTAATATAAAATTATACATTGTACAGGAGTTCTCGTTTAATTAATCTTTGAAATTCGTATTAATTGTACATACGAGTATATTCCGTTACATATTATTCCATAAACACTAAAAAAAAGATCTTCCTTAATTTTCAGTCTTAATAAACAAATTGGGTCAAAACCACATGGAACGAGCAACTTCTCAATACTGGCAATATTTATTTTTCATCAGCATGTTTGATTTCAATATTATTCTTATTACGTTTAATATAATAAAAGATAAACAAGTACTCTACTACTCGTCAATATAAATATAAGCGCGGTCGAAATATTCGAATATTTACAGTTATTCAGATCCCAATAACATAATTCAAGTCAAATTCCGTTCATCAGATATACACTATCCGAAACTGCCATCGCGGGAGTACATTCACGCACGAAACTGTTTCAGTTTGAAGTATTAAAATAATATATTTACAATGCTGATAATCAAATTGGCTTAAAAGAAAAAAAAAAGAAAAAGTAACTTCACGCCTGTAATCCCCGAAGAGGTAGGCAGAGGAATGCAGAACCACTCCCACGTTTCACCAGTTA
>DWTO01004226.1:0-11755 GCA_018244755.1 Jemadia pseudognetus
TTTCGTTGGATATTCCAATTTGTTATTTATTTATCTTTCACAATATTTCACATTACCATACCACAAACTTCCATCAGTTCGATTGTTCAATACACATATCAGCATCGGATGCAGACTATTAAACTTTGAGTATATGCAGTTATATTTTTTTATAGACACTGTCCTAATAGTCGAGGGGGAAGTTGACTAAACATATTTAGTAAGATTAAAAAGATTTATTCTCTTTAACTTTATTTGTCCCTTGTCCATCTGATTACTTTTGTTTACAGTATTAGCAGGCTCAGCATCTACTATTTTATTGTTCGACTGTTGGATAGGGGTTGGATAGGGCGATGAGAACAGTTAAGGCCGCAGTTTGTGACGCAGTATTCGACTGTGACTGAGCTTAAACGTTTCTCTAAATTATCACTAATAATAAAATAGTAGCATAAGTCGTGTTTCAAAGTTTATATTTTAAGTAAATTGTGAAGTCTAGTGCGTACACCGCTTTATAACCACACTAGACCTAGGTTATAGCTATCCGAGGGACATTACATTAAGCTTAGATATTTATGTAATGGCCCTGCGCGCTCCGTGAGCCGCTGTAAGTTCGAACAAAGCTTTGATTTTGTAATTTGTGACCTAAGAATTTGGTAAGGGAATGCAATTGTGGTAACACGGGTCAAATTCTTACGAGTAGGTATATGTAGTTTCTAAAGCTTAGATCTGTTTTTCTTTGGAGTCCCATCAAAATGTATTTTATATGTATTTCATATTCAAATTTTGTATTCAAAATGGGTCATAACAACTATATATGCACATATAGTTATACTGTGTATACACGTGTATGTGTGTGCACATTTAATGGAAGTGTGTGTGTATCTATATCGATTTAATCTTTTAAAGGAAAAAATATATTAAAGTAAATTGTAGGAGCAGTTTTTAAACTTCTGTTATTTTCTAAACATAGTCTAGATTATTTGTAAAATGGTTCTAATTTTACAATTAATCTAGACTTTATAAATATGAATCTATTTAGAACCGAACCTACAATTATTACAAACTTTATCTAACAGACAATTGAACCGGTCGAACACGAAACTCCATTCATTAAACAGCCAACTGCGCAAAGTCACTCGACAATTTGACTTGTTCTGATTGTATTAGTCTTGATTTGAAACTCGAACTGCAACGACTATGTTTTGCGCAACCCGCCTCCGCTTGTTGGTGTCGGTTTGCTCTGCGCACTTCGCGGAAATGAATTTTATTCTATCGCTCCCCGGGTATATTTATATTGATTTTGTTATTGACATACGACACACAGGAGAATAAAAATAGAATGTCCACAAAGAATTTCTTCGTATTGATGGAAATGTATTGAGATGTTTAAATTTCACGAACGATATTAACAGTAGGTCTGGAGGATGTTTAAATTAGTTGACCGTCACCAATTAGTAATCTTGTAGTATTAAAATGTCGTCTCGACAGCTTCCTTATGTAGTAGGCAGATAGAACCGTGTAACAATTATTTATATACCTATCAATCACATCACTCCACTCATACATATATCAAAGGTTCGACTCCTTTCATTTGCTATGTCTATAACGTAAAAACTTTGAGTATTAATAATACGAGAAGAATATACAGCGAGATTATCGCTTACAGTACAAAAAGTTGAGGTGCGTCGGCCCGTCTGCCGACAAATATTTGTGTAATGAGCGCAAGTATTTGTTCCGTGTCCGAGTGCGAACAAATCTGTATAAATATATATTTTTATATATACCTAATTGTATAATATTGATTATTTTATTTATAACTGTGTAACGAAACTAATGCTCGGGTACATCATATAAATGTTTGTCCTGAATAAGAATCGAACCCACAACCCCCTACCTCAGCAGTCAGATTAATTAACCACGGAAGCAACAGGTCTATACAGTTATGTTTTGAAGGAAAGTATTTGTGCATTTCTAGTATCCAGGCGTCTGGCAGTTGCTAGTGCGATCTATGGAATTTATGCTTTACATAAAACGTAAATTTTGCACCCTATCGTAGGTGGCGTTAAACAGGCTGTAATAATCACCCCACGATCAGACATATAGCAGATATCGACTTAAACAAACAATATGCGCGTCTGTTAAAGTATTTCATATAAATTTTTTGTGTTGTAATATTAAATAAAAAACCCGATCTCAAGGACGAGCACACATCGACCTTCCGAAGGTGTTCTGCGTCGAGCACATGTTCGATTCATCACTAAACATAAAAAAACAACTATGAATATTGTTACAATGGCGACCGCTTGATGTAAATAACGGTGTTCATTCTAAACATTGAGATTGTTTACTGATATGTAATTTTTCGTTAGACCGATGACTCCACTAATGTTTGGTATGTGTATTATTGCTAGCAACTTATATGTTACTCTACCTTCGTTCTTGAATGATGCCCAACCACCATGAGACCAGTAGGAATGAGATGCAAGAAATCAGTCAGGCGTATGTGTTAGTAAGTAATGTTATTTTCTGTCCTTTTAATCGTTATCCCTTATCTGAGGAGAGTAACTCCTTAAACAAAGAATGGTATGCCTCCAGCTAGTTCGGTCCCTCGTCTGGAGGGTCTTTTGTCTTCAATATTTGCCGGCATTACCAGTTTTTCTTAATTGTTGGACTTTTTCGTTGCTATGATGTCGCAAAACATTGGTCCCTTTTTATACGATTGCATTAAGATTTCTTATATAAATAATTGACACAATGATGTAAGACACGTAAAAATATGTGCACAGCAATCTCGCTGAGCTCAGTCTTTAATCGGTTGCAAACGAATGATTACACATGTGTACACAGCCATTCGTTCCTATAAAAACCGCGATGTCGTCATATAGTTACGCGCGTTGCATGCGTAAGGGCTTACTCACTCAAGGATGCGCAAGGTCTTCTAAGTCATCAGCGGACACCGTACAATAACATGTATCGTCGATATAATATGTACCTGTTACGTTATCACGAACCGGCTTCTGGCACCTGCGTACGCGAATTTAAGCTTTTTGTTTATTGAAATAGTGGTAATATTTCCGGTTGCGTGGGCGTGGTGGTACGTGTGCGTGTGGGTCTCAGGTATTTTAATGGCCCGGCCGCCGGTCTCCGGCGAACATGTTGCTCAGCCGCCAGTGCGGAGCAAACGATTCGCTCGTGGAGTATTATTGCCGGAACAGGGTTGGAAAAAAATGAAACACAACACAACACTCGCCCCAAGATATACGACGATTAAACTCAATTTTCGTATGCATCAGTAACCAGGTTACGTCTCGACGGAAAACAACGTCGTGTATTCAATTACAATCAAATTTGGATCATTAAATGAATAAATATGGTTGTTCGATGTAGGTTTGAGCGGTTGTTTCTATTAGGCTCGAAGGACTACTAATTTCTTTCATAGCATAAAACTGGTTTTGGAATAATAAATAATAAACTGGTTTTAAAATAGACAATGTATGTTTAGATAACTGTAATGTATGCTTAGATGACTTGATATTGTTTATAGCTATAGACTCACGTCATATTAAATGGGAAGTGTAAAGTAACTGATGAAACGTGGAAGTGCTGCACTCCTCTGCCTAGCCCTTCGGGTAGATACAGGCGTGATGTTATGTTATGTAGATACTTTAGTTAATCAATTTGATTATGGATGTTCAGCCACAAGTGAATAAGAAACAAGTTCCATATTCGTATGCTCGTAACGTACCGCACGCCGCGCCTATCTATACGCGCACCGCGACACTTGTATCAAATGAGCGTAAACAATGTTAATGTTTGATTGAAATTCTTACGTTGTTCGCGTTACATTGATATATTCGTTTTCGATACATCAGTCGTGTATACACGTTAAGTAGAAATGGATCCATATAAAGGCACATTTTGCTTATATAACGAGCGCGACAGGTTTGCAAAGATTATGATAATTTGCACTCGGTGCCCTCTGCCTTCCCCGCAAGGGACCTGGCGTGCTGGTATAATAATAAAAAAATAATTATTCATATGGAATTTGTGTTTTACAATCAACGAATATTATATCGAAAATGTTATGGAGGTTGTAGGTAAATTTTATATATGCAATTATATATGTAATTTACATATACATGTACATGTAGGTAAATGTACGTACGTGCGTAAAATTTAAGTTTTCGTGGTAACTGTTCATAGAAACTTTGTGTCCTTTTCTTTGTACTTCTCTGTTAAAAGGTTTTCTTAAAGCCATTTAAATCTAACGGACCGTGCGAAATTTGCTCATAGTCACGTTGAGAATTAAGTTTTAGGTACGCATATATTAAACCTTTTACAGTGTATATAAGCTGCGTCTAGTATTGGGATATATTGGGTTTGTGAATGAAAATGTTGTTTAACTACGAGTGCACGCAAGTTTAATATAAACAAAGTTTCTATTTTGCTTGATAAAATTTAAGTACGTTATGATAATAAGTAGAGATTCGTCAATTCTCGAATTTTCTTCGATAAACTTCTCGATTTAAACAGATTATTACATCAATGATGAATATGTAACATATTGTAATTTTTTTATCTGTTAACTTTCCAACGTACGACGCACAGACAGACAATGGCGCGTGCCTGAACTTTTAATAGCCTTAATGTTTTTGTTGCTTGTTGCCAGTAGTCGGGCTTCGCGCGGCTCACTGCGTACGCGCGCACATCGACACTGTTGTTACACATGCATATAAGTACAATCGTTACTTTAGTATAGTGTCCTTTTGATCAAAGCAACTTTAATAATAATAATTTATTGTAGTCGTTATATAGGTTAAATTAATCGTGCTTGTTATGGTTTGTCGTTGTGCAAAGTGTTCTTGTTGCATATCGTTTTTGGAGTTCATTTGTTCATGAATATTATTAGTCCTCTTTAATTCAGTGTCATCGTTGGTAGCTGTGTGTGCTTGTTGTAAGGTTGGTATTGTGCTCAATTTTAAATTTAATATCTTATTTTTGTTATTAATCTGGATTTGTGCCCGGTGTATGGCAATAGGGTCATCCTCTATTCTATGGTCCGTCGAATAAGTATCTGATGAATTCAGGTACTGTACTACGCTCCTCTGTCTACCCGTTTTGAGAAATACAGACGTTTTCTTATATCATTTTGTTATCATTATTATAATGGTCATAGGTTTTAGGTTTATTATCTCACTAAGCGAGTCAAATGTTTTAGTTACCGAAACATTTTGATAATTTTTATCGATTGAATTCTTTTTTCTTAGCATATTCAACTCCCATGTCTAAATTAAAAAATAAAATTCAATATGTGCACGACATGCGTATGTGTTTTATTTTTTTTGTACGCAGGTATTTAGAATATTATTATTTAATATACGACCAGTAACTTATGAAGCTTATGAATTGTTCTATTTATTTTTAAACCATTTAAATATTGAGGCATTCGTTAATTTTTCGTAAATTCATGGACACGATGAAGCGTTTAATACGCATGTATGTATATGCACACGTGTTATAGGTAATACTGGTACAATAAAATATGTAAAATCCAGTCACTCAACAGCTGCATTTTGGAATGCTAGTTAGCCTATAAAATAACTAGGTAGGTACTTCTGCCGTGGTATATCGTCCGCAACAATAGACATCGTGCCCTTAAGTATCAGTTTTATTGAATTCCTATAAACACGACGCTGCTTTAACGATTACTTGTTGGTTACTTAACAATATTATTGCCGTTACGCTAGCTCCCTTTTACTTGCTTCTTCTATATTCATCCTTTATATCACATACGCACGCTGGTTACCGAAGCATTTTGTCTCGGCAAGTACCACTCCAGTATCGGACATATTTGGCTTGGTCAAGGTAGGTTTTTCTGGGTGTTCCTCGGCACCTGCATATGCGTATATTTCACACAATATACATGCGCAGTGAATATTCCAAATATTCAACAGTTCACTACAATGCGAATTGTTACTGAAATAGCACGCTGGCCAATCCTATGCGCCGGAAGTATATATACTGGCTTAAGGATTTCGACAAAGAGCCAGGATAACAGCCGTGGCTTAAAGTGTAGATCTTTTAATGTTACGGATATCCCTATACACAAACATAGGTAAATCTATTGACTGCTTCGTTGCTCGTATTGGTTGCAAGCGCGACTGCCGATCGGGAGGTCCTGGGTTCAAATTCCGAGTTGGGCGCTACTGGATTTTACTAATTTAGATATTCTAGTTGTAGCTCGCAGTCTGGAGATGTGCCCGGTGTATGGCAATAGGTTCACCACCTATGCCATAGTGGGACGTAAACGTAACTGATGAAACGTGGAAATCTACATACTACACTGCCTACCTCTTCGGAGATTATAGGCATGATTTACGTAGGTAAAACTAAAAGTACATATTATGATATGTATAATATAAACATATTTTAATACATGATATGTCACATATTCTAAAACATAAATATAAATAGGAATAAATTTAAACAATATTTTTATCATTTTATGTGGTTCATATCGAAAATATTAATTTTTTTTAATGATATCTATACAAATACTAATTACAATATAGGTTCAATTCGAATTGACGTTCTCAAAAAATTCCTCTAATGACAACCTACAATAATTGCGTAAGGTTTGAAAGAGTTGAGATACAACACGTTTACATGCAATTCGACGTGAAATAGAAATTTCTAAATAATATGTAAAACAATTCCGTATAAATATAAAAGACGAGAAAAATTAAAGGAGAAAATATTACGAAACTAAAGTTGAATTACGCCAACCCTTTGGTCTCACGTTAACATATATTCTTTACATAGAATTGAGTGTGTATTATAATTAGCTATTTATATTTAATTAATGATTTGCTTAAAGCCTTTTTCTGCAGGGCTATTATAAAAGAACTCATGATTAAGCATATAGATAGGCAAATCTAAACGGGAAACAGCGTAGGTAGTGCTAGAGGTGGGCTCTGGGACCCCCAACAAGCATTCCCAAAGTGGGGATTATGAGCATGACCTCTCAGGGGAGTCCTATGTCCAGCAGTGAACTGCAATAGGGTGATGACGACGATGATGAATGATGATATCGAATTAATGAAACATATAGGTACATCATCATCATCATAATCAGCCTATTTCCGTCCTCTCATATCCTATTCCTATTTCAGGCCTCTCCAATAGCACCTTATAAATACATACATAAATTTATATTTAATAGATACGTTTTGTTTCAGCTAAAGTTAATAAAACCGTCGTTCTCAATTAATAAAATATTTTGTACTTGCAACATATAATCGAGTGTTTGATTCGGAATTGAATGTCTTGGTTATCTCGCGAGCGCTAATGTAACTGAGCATTTGTTATGTCGCATCAACTGTTGCGGACGGCGGGCGGTCGGCGGGCGGTCGGCGCGCTATTATCAGAGATCGCGTGTCCCCGAGCAATGACCATTAGTGTCCCCGGCCGCCCTGTCTTGGACGAGCCGCTCGTCGCCGCTAGGGTTGTCGATGTCGGATGACATCATCATCGATCCATCGCAATCCACGGCTGGACATGGCCTTTCTTTAAACGCGATAGGCTCACCTTTGACTACAAACGCACCTGCTGGTAAGCGAAGTGTAGCCTACGATGTATTACGCTTGCCTACAAAGTGCCTTTCCGCTCTTGACTTGAACAGTTTCAGATGCACATCCAGGTAGGAACCTGGATGTGCATCTGAAACTATGGAGGACTAGAGGAGGACCTCTAATTCATGACATCTACATTCTACTTCTGTCTGCAGTCTTTCGTCAATCTGTGTCTTGTAACGATCTGTAATACAATTTCGCTTGATTTAGCTGTCTTTCTTTTTGTAACTTGGGAGACTATATTTAAATCTTATAAATATTAATTATATTTGGTTGGATTTGTCGAACACGTCAGTTATTAATAGTTATCAGTACGGTAGTTAGTGCTATTGAAAGCCTATGTTCAGACATTTATTATAATTAGCGATGATAATAATAATGATTTTTAATTCATGACGATTGTTCCAAATTGTATATCGAATGGCTTTCATACGTTAATAAATTTATTTAGAAACTCTTTTTGTTAAGATTAGAGGACCTAACAAAATAAAATTCAACTATTCTAATAATTTCAAATCACTACTTACGTTATGCTTATGATAATAAGGTTATATAAAAAAAATCTTTAGGGTGACAACCCTAGATATAATTATGTTAAACACGGTTACACTGAACAAAAACGAATTCCCTAAACCACACAAGTGCCAACCCTACAGTGGCAATCGTGCGCGCGAGACGTGTGTATTAATCATGTACATATTTAGAGAATTAGGAAAATACCGGACGCGCGGAACAGTTCCACCAGACCGTTATTCCCGCTAAGTGGTGGGGCTACTGGAACAGACCGCGATTATCAGCTCCATAATGATTCTGCTACTGACTCATGTCATTAGATCGTACATTATGATCTATGTGTTTTAGTTGTCTATGCATTTGTTTTGTTCTTTGCTACGTGTATCACATACTTTAAATCACTATTCACATAATGTCAATGTGTATTAATTACATTATTTCAAACGATGCTACTCAGCCGTATAAATACTTGAAGCCAATCTTTACCCACCATCTTTTACATTTATAAGGAATTGTAAATATGTAATATATACCATATGTAATATACATATGTATAATGCCTTAATATATCCTCGAGTCAACTGTTCTCAATACTATCGTATATTTTTGATTTCATTCCTTTTTTTTATAAACGTTCCGTATATCGACATAAATAATTGTCGCATTAGTCACTACATCTCAAAGGCAAGTCAAAAATAAATTAATTTTGTTTGTTTCCAAAAGCCGCATCTGATCCCAAATTAGGTAGACCCTGTGTTATGGTAACCAGAGAGCAGATAAATTACGTCTACATCTAAATATACATATATGCTCATGTAAGCAAAAAATTATTTAATCTTACATCTAGTCATAGAGAAAAAGTTTTTGCACATGACATAAGTGTTTGTACTGAGTGAGAATCAAACACACAATCAGTTTTGTTTTGTTGTTTGTTGTTAGTATTAAAACACATGCAGTATAAAATCGCGTATTTCCTGTTTTGCTTTCAAAGAGTAGGTATTTATTAATTACTTACAGAATTACTTACAGAATTACTTACAGAAAAATTCTTGAAAATTCATAGATCCGTTACCAAAGGCCGAATTCACAATCCTGATTGGAAAAATTTACATTTCAAACATAGATTTGTTTGATTGATCACGAATTGATTAAATGTCAAGAGCGTTGATTGTGATTGAACATTTATTAATGGTTATGATTGGTTAATAAACAACTCACATTGTGAAGTTATTGATATGGCATTCGTATTGTCATACCGACCTCGAGCAGACTATAAAATGTGGGTTAATATTTTGCTCGTCTATAGCCTATCTATGTAATAGGTATGTGTTTCGTTGTGCCTTAATCTGTTTGTATGAAATTATACACTACCGTACGAATTAAGTTACAGTCCCAGACATTTTACGACGCATGTTTCAATTTCAAATGGTCACAATTACAATAGAGTACATTATATGATCGTTAAAAGACAGTTAAAATGTTGGTCAATAGATTAGTCTATAATTATTAGTAGGTACCTACATATTGTTATATCGTCATGTCAAATCTCTTATAAGTAGAGAGCGGGGGAACAGACCAGAACAAAGTAATATTTGATAATTCAGAAAAAAGAACAATCACAAACGAGGAAACGTTGCAAAAAAATATCTTTCTTTTCAGTGATCTCGTAATCATCATTACCACTTATTCTCAATCTGCAAACATCATATCAATTTATTCGCTTAGTGCTCAAACAATCTCTGTGGTCATAGAAATTAGGTGTATTTTCGCTTGTGCTTGTCAAGTGGGATGTACGTCGCTAGGGTTGTCGAAGGCCGGTCTTTGTGGGGAGCCGCCGCAGCAGCTCGCGGCGCGCGTCGCTCCAGCGCCCGGCCGGACTGCGCTTACGTAACACCGGGGAATGTGCACTTGGCTGTCTAGTGTCGTCTTCCGAGGTCGGCGTTCTGAAGGTCTCTCTGAAGTATCTTTTTTTATTTGAATCTAGTGACTTAGGTCGCCCAGTGAAGGTTGTTCGTACCCCATAGTTCATATGCTGCGCCAAGTAACCCTAATGCCTTTAGAATAGCTAGGATATTGTGCGTAACGATGCGTTCTATTTCATTCTTGTGTGATAAATACTAGAATTATCTGCAATAAAGATTATACCAGTAATAATAGTAAATATATTTTATGTGCCTTTGAATTCTACAATAAATGATTCAGGAATAATTTTAAAACTATGTACAGGTTTATAAACAAATTGTATGGTATTTGATACTCGGTGCTTTCTGCCTACCCTGAAAATGACTTGGCATGACGATATAATATTAACTGCTGTGGAAATTTAAAGGAAGTTGTAAATACGCATGAATATGGAGATTGTAATGATTTCATGTCGTATTTAAACGTGTTAAAGGTCAAGATCATTGCTTGCATTTTTTATACCACTCTTTAGATAACTGAACGGGATATAGTTTTAATTAGAAAATGTATTTATGGCGGACATACAATGAAAATAGTTAATTGTGTCGTGCGTCGCTTGGCGGAAATGCATTGGTAATAAATTAAACTTTAATTATTATTAAACATTCTCTCTGTATTGTGGTGTATTCCATAGAGAGTTATATCACTATTTGTCTATACTCGTATATCTATCGAATTTTATATATATATAATCACGAATAAAGTAAAAACGAAACATATATAATTATATGTAAATAGGTAGTTTACGAGCCTTCCTGTTACCGTAACACAGGCATTGCCTACTCTGGCATTAGATGTCGGCGTGTGGAGATGTCTCATGATAATTATTTGTCTCGTGATCAAAGTATTAACCTTATAATGTAATTGTCCGCAGATAAAGAGAGTGGATGGTGCATCGATGAGACGCCGCTAGGTCTCGCCACGCTGCGAGCTGTACTAACATGTAAGTGACATGAGTACCTTGAAGTACCTTCCCCAGGCCTCTTACATATGTCGTCTGTGCCAGCTATGTTAGAAACGAGTCAAGGAACTATTATCATACACTTGTCAACGATCTCACTGATTTGACTCGGCGACCGTGGCTCATCGTATTACATTCTTATGTAATAATTGCCCAGTTACTGTAGTGAGCATTTCTAAATTATATCAACGCTTTCAGGTGTTCTTTCTAATTTGATTAATTATTAAATTCTAATATTAGTATTTTCCATGTTATCTAGTCTTACACAGCGAATGTATCTTTATAGACCTAAATAAGAGAACGTAAAAACGAGGCGACTGGTGCGTCCCTCATCTGCCGAAAATTTGACAATTGCCAGTGTCACTGTGTAAGAAATCTGCAGTGTATCTGTGTATACATGATTGAATAGACCAACAGCCTTGTGGTCGCTATCCGTCGCTAAGGAGCCCCGTAGATTAGGCCCGATCAGCTAACAATCTGACGGGCCGGTGACAATTGTCCGGCCGCGTCCATCTGACGGCGGCGTGCTGCAATCATCTAATAAAACAAGGTCGTTGCTCTTAGGTAGGGCTGCGGCATTGTTTTTTGAAGAATCTCTTTATATAGAACTCAACGAACCTATATACGTATAAAAATGTATATAAACGTAACATCACGCCTGTTATCCCCGAAGAGGTAGGCAGAGGAGTGTAGAACACTCCCACAATTC
>DWTO01004227.1:0-11755 GCA_018244755.1 Jemadia pseudognetus
AATTTAGAGTTAGTACTTACGTAGTTAAACTGCCTTGTTGGTCGTGTTGGTTGTAAGTACTACTGTCGATCAGGAGGTCCTGGGTTCGATTCCCGGGTACGGGCATTATAGAATTTTTCTAATTTAGATTTTCTAGTAATGGCTCGGAGTCTGGACTTGTGCCCCGTGCATGGCAATAGGCTCACCACCTATCCCATAGTGGGACGTGAACGTAACTGGTGAAACGTGAGAGTGTACTACGCTTCTCTGCCAACCTCTCCGGGGATTACAGGCGTGAAGTAACTTTTTTTATTTCTTTTATTATGTTTAGAATATAATAAAAAAAATTGGATACCGTTAGAAAAAACATCTGTATACAGAAGTGTCTCATACGCATAGCTTATTAAAAAACGAAACGTCACTCACCCCCTCCTGCACCTGCTTTTTGATACGCTTCTCCTGTTTGTTCTTTCCGGGGCCCTTCCCGTGGAACTTGTGCGAGAGGTAGCGGAACGCCTCCTTGGGGCACAACGCGCGCCCCTCGTCGTCCACGTACTCCAGCTTGATGTTCGGGCGGAACTGGCTCTTCTCGCGGAACTCGCTCAGCGGGCCGCAGTGGCCGTGGCCGCGCTCGCGCCGCCCGTGCCGCTCGTCCTCGCCCAGCGTCTTGTCCTCGATGGAGTAGACGGCGGCGGGCAGCGCCAGCGCGCGCGCGGGCGGCGCGGGCGCGGCGCCGGCGCGCTCCAGGTAGCCCTTGCTGAGCGCCAGGCGCAGCGCACCCGCCACGCCCGCGCCCAGCGCCGGCTCGGCGTCCAGGCCGGCGCGCGCGCCGCCCGGCGACGCCGGCCGCTCGCTGAGCACGTCCACGCGGCTCCACGCGCCCGCATTCTCCTCTGCCTCGGGCTCCGCCTCGGCCAGCTCCCGCTCGAAGTCCTGCGCGCGAGTACGACGGCGATAGTAAAGTTGTATTTTTCCGAAAACGACTAGGCCACATGACAATTAATGTTTGTATCGTTTTATTGTCGAATACGGCTCTGTAACAAACAGTAACAGCGAACGAGGCACGGACCATGATCTCGGCGGCGTGCTCCCGGTTGCCGGCGAGCCCGTAGGTGGGGATGTCGCCGAGCGTGCGGCAGAACTCCGCAGTGGCGTCCAGCACTATCGCGCCTCCGTCCTCCATCTCCTCGTCCGGATCCTCCCGCTTCACTTTTAGTAAGATCTCCTCCACCTGGATCATGGATAAAAAAAATATCGAAACTTTACGTTCACGCGGCGACTATTCGATTCGATCTTCTCCTGTATCGAGTTTTATCGTAACTATATGGAATAGTCGTTAACGCGAATGTCTGGTTATACGGTCTAATCTGGTTCATCAAAACATTTGTTGCCTAACAGGGGGCAAGCTACTAGAGTTGGAATTATTTATGAACTCAGAGAATATTAGTATTATGTGTATTACTGAATATTGATTAGTAACGTAACATCACGCCTGTTATCCCCGAAGAGGTAGGCAGAGGAGTGCAGAACACTCCCGCAATTCACCAGTTACGTTTACGTCCCACTATGGAATAGGTGGTGAGCCTATTGCCATGCACCGGGCACCAATCCAGACTCCGAGACACTACTGGAAAATGTAAATTAGAAAAATTCTATAGTGCCCGACCCGGGAATCGAACCCAGGATTCCTATATCACAAGTATATGTATAC
Source organism: Jemadia pseudognetus (assembly GCA_018244755.1). Classification (NCBI taxonomy): domain Eukaryota; kingdom Metazoa; phylum Arthropoda; class Insecta; order Lepidoptera; family Hesperiidae; genus Jemadia; species Jemadia pseudognetus. The sequence continues at coordinate 1,691 of DWTO01004227.1, forward strand.
ACCCAGAATGTGTGTACATATACTTGTGATATAGGCAATTCTACGCACAAATACAACTAATATTAGCGCCCATCACCGTAATTAATGTTCTGGGTGGGAATGACATACACAAGGGCTGGTCCAGCTGTTAGGATTATTAACCCCTGGATTAACGATTATAAATTTATAATAAACAGCCCTGTTCAATTAATAATTATAAATTTCCCACCTGTGTCCTGACAGATTCGTTAAGCGATATTTTAGCAACAACGACATGTTGCATATTTCTAGAGCGGTCGTGTTAACAAAATTATTTATTTTATCATCTTCATGCTTATTACATTTCAAATAGCGATTTGTATATGCTATATAATTTCGGGAGTAACCCAACAAAAGCTATTTTATATTCTAATATCACTCGCACAGCCGAAGTTACGGTACATAAGTCATATTCCGTTTATATCAATTACAATAATCACGTACATATATACAACACGCAGAAATCAACTTGGCACTTGCGGGGAAAGCGCTTCATCTCCCACCACCTGACTTCCCCACTGATGTAGTCAGTACCTCGCTACTACGTCAACATAGCGAGGTGTCTAGTTAACTTCTGCGGGTTATATACGATTTTTGAAGTAGCCTCGTATATCATAACCTCAAAATGTATGCTATATATTTGTATTATCAAATATGACATTTTCTAAATTCGTTCACTACATATGCGTTATTCTATTAATAAACAAATAATTAATGCCAAGTTAAAAGTTTGAATGCAGTCCAACCTACTGCATTAAATCGATTTTGTAGTTAATTTTGTCATTTGCTCAATTATGGTAAATACCATGATTGTACATACGTTTGAATTTGTATGTCATTTATTTATTAATAGATATTTTATTTATTAGAGTGGGATGCCGTATGAGCCTTGAAATTACGACCATAACAGACCAGATGGAGTTGACCGAGTAAGATTGGTCGAGGACCAAATTCAGGAGAAAATTCAAGTACATATTTAATAATATCTGGATATCATCTGTTTCTATTTTATGCGAAAAAATTTGAACACAACAGCGATGAAATCGACCAGTCCGCTCTGTGAATGTTACTGCGTTATCACAGCAACTGAGATTTGCTGAGTTACTATGAACTGAATTTATTTGGCCTTCTTGAAAGGTAATATATTAGTTAATTTATCCATGGCCGAACTTGGCGACGCACTGCCGCGCGCCAACAAGGATTCTATTATTGTAAGATGAACGGCTGGTTCATCACCGACGCTAGTATAGACAGCAATGTAAAAAAGATCCTTTTTCATTCCAGTATTTAAGAAATTATTCACAATCTTTTTTCATTCTTTTTTTATTCTTATTCGAAAATAGTACAAAACCTATATATCGAATATTTAATAACCAATTAATGCTAAGTGTACTATAATCGTGGAAAATTTTATTTTTATATCCTACACCTACGTGCTCTAATATCGTTACTTTAAAATGTGCGTTTTGTGCCCGTAATTTTTAAAGTTACACACCAATTGTTCAAATATAGAACGAAAAACACCAATTTGAAACACCATTCGGCAAAGATGTGCAACTACCGACATTATAACTACATTTTCATATCAATAGCGATTACAATTAAAAAAAAATTGTTTATTTTGTTTTTATCGACATGACAATAATCGATATCATTCAAGGAAAATCACTTTGACACGTATGACTATATCATTGTAGTTTATATAATAATTGTATTGAATTAAATTGAACGCAAAAGAAAACTTTTACTATGTATTTTATATATTATTTTTAGTATATATCTCAATCAATTCGGCTAGTCTATACGACTATAGTGTAAGGCATAGATTTCTACAAACTGCTATGAATCTCTTGGCAACGCTGTCTCCGGCGTTGAAAAATCAATAGCTTCAATAGGAGCAACTTTGTTGGAGCCATTCCATTCCAACTGTTATAATGACCTTCAGCGATTACCATTGTTCATAGTACACATGTTAGAAATTCATTGAAGTCCTTTGTATTCGTTCCACCTAAGTACGTAACGTATGTAAACGAGTCGAAAATCCTACTAAATTCGTATTCCTCTATAAAGCACATGTGTTTATTGCATCAAATGACACTCAATTCTTTGCTCAGTGTGTCGATATAGTAATTGTCTATCGATATTTTAAAACTTCATCAGACTATAGAACTTTTTTAAAGAAATAAAATGATTTTTAGGAATGATCCTAAATTATTAAGCACTCGTTGGAAATCTACAAAAGTAGTATTTTTTTTTCTACTGAACGGATCAAGGCACTGAAAAGTCAGCAAGTGTCAGAATAAAAGGCGACAATCAAAAAATCTTAATAATGCCACGGACGATACTACCCACCAATTGTTCACAAACTTGTTTATAAGTAATCGCATAACCGAATGCAAAAGTTACAAATATCATTACGCTTTTATGGCGAAATAACTCCGCACGCGGATCACACAAAGACAAATTCAATAATAGCTTCTATGACTAGTAATTTTGTTTACGCTACGTCTAAAAATGCCAATATAAAAACGACGGGCGACTTCGACACAACACTCGCCCCCCACCACTGTACGTCGGCCGCTGTGCTACGGCACCACAACCACATCAAGTCCGATCACAACGCGCGCGACTCGCGCCGACAGCGCACGCGCGGCGCGCCTACAGCGCCAGCGCGGGCTGCGGCGCCAGCGCCAGGCCCCGGCGCTAGGGCGGCGGCGCGGGCGCGGGGCCGCGCGCCGCGTGCCGCCGCAGCAGCTCCGTCACGGTGATGGCCACCTGCACCGTACCCTTGCCCTCCAGCACGTCCGCGGCGCAGCACATCATCTTCTGTCAACATATTGAGCGTTCACTTCAACTGTCGAACCTTATAATTTCATTAAGCAAGTCTTTCTCAATATAAATATCAGCGACGTCAAACGATACACGAATACACGGTCAGCATTGTGGGAAAAATTACTTTTATTTTTGTTTTTAAAAAGTTCCCGTCGTTTGACTCGATTTTTTCAAGTGATGTTCATTTCGAAGCCACGCGTGTTGATCAAAATTTAATATCGGTAATAACAGTATCCCCAATCACTGTGTAACGCCGACAAATAAAACTAAGCAGTAGCCAATAAGAAAATTTATTTCTTTAATTAGAAAAAAACATTGTAAGTACATAAAAATGGTACATTCCATAAACCTGTTAGCCGAAAAAGTTACAAAAAAAAAACTATACTTAAATTTGTAACACTTCAAAATATAATCTTTGTGAAAATGCACTAGAAAATGAAACGGAAGCTGAGAAAAACAGCAAATATCTTATGAACATTTGATGGAATCAAAATAATACTGCACCTATTCAGAGAAAAGAAAACAATCAACAATCAATTTTGGAACTCTAAATCGACGTCTTAGATCATAATGGAATATTAGATCTGGTTTTAATGTTCTCATAGCTAACATTACCAGATACAAAGTGGTAAGAAATTAAAACTTACCATCCTGCGGTTCATTGAAAAAGTTGTAAATATGGAAACTCTACTATAATACCAATAAAACATTTACAATAGACATTTTGATAAATAACTTTGTTTTATCATCACTTGTGATCTAACCAGCAAGGCTACAGTAGCGAAGGGCATACTTGACTTCAAAATATTTAGATATAGAAGTGGAGGTACTGATGTATTATTTTAATTAAATATTTATTTTAAAAATTGATACAACTTTAATATATCATCACGAAATTTAAATAACCCAGTCCTATATAAAAGTGGAACTGTATATGAATTTCAGTTGAATTTGGAAACATATTCATTTAAGTCGAAAAGTACAAAAACATTAAAACCAGGTACTTTACATACAAACATACATATACCCAAGCACCACAAGCCAATAAATAAACTCTATGTAAGCATAAATTAATTATTATATTAATCATTAACGATATATCTTATTGTATACTTAATCTATTTATTATTTGTTGTACTTGCAAATTTAAAGCTCAAAAAATAATGTGAATCTTAAAAGGCATTTGTGTAGGAGAAACAAAAATCGTCACAGTTTAAACACATTATGTAATGAAATATTCCTCTGTGCACCTCTTCGGACATTACAGATGTGATGTTGCCTTCACGAAATACAGAGTTTATGTTTCTGAATTTTTTGTGTCTGAATTGTTACTTTGATATCCATCAAGTTTAAGTAAAGTTTAAAAAAGTTGTTAATTTTCAAAATTACTAGCTTGAAAATATAAAATACATGGCAAGACGAAATGTATAATTAAAATAGACGATTTTATCTCTCTTTTTGCTAAATGGATATCGAAATAAAATTTATAGTCTGTTGTAAGTAACAGCTTTAAAGTATATTGATGTAGGCAAATATGTACTTTTAAATATTAACTTTTTTATTTGTGAGAACAAATGCATTGCTACATATAAAAATAAATGAATGAAAAGAGTATAAAACATAGTATTAATTTTAAACAGTAGTATAATTAGTAGTTATTATAGTATTCGTTTTTAAAGCCATATTACCTTAAATTCTTATTCACAAACACTGTCGTTCTTTCATACAAATGTTTTTTCACTTTCTATTATATTTTGAAAACTGTGATAGAGCGAGAGGAAGTGATATGGTCTAACTCTAAACCAGTTGTGCTATTGAGCGTTATGAATAAGAAATTAATTAAATATGAATATACATAGATTTTATATGTACTTTATATTATATGGTGCCATTTAGAGTAACAGTACCAGAAACTAGTCTTTTTAAATATATTATTAGATCTTTGGAATGCTTATTAAAATACAAAATTATTATCAGTCGATTATTTAACTTGGCAAATGGAGTATAGGCGGTATTTACAAAAGTATATTATTTTTTAACAGAAAGAAAAATATATTTTGAATGGAATTTAAATATCGAATTACATAGTACGTGACAGTTTCCTTTGTGCCAAGTTAAATATCAACTAGGCAATTAACTTTTAAATGCATCGAAAAAAATTAGTCAATACATTTTCAATACATAGTTGGCATCTCACGTTTACTTGGCTCAGTTAATGGGTATCATATGTACAATATGTTATTATAACATTATATCATTTTTGTTAATTTAAAATTTTATAAAACAATGTCTTTTACATATATTTTATCCAATAGTTAAGTGGGAAAGCCTCGATATACAGTCTAAATATCACTACGCGCTACTAGCGTGGCCGTTTATAGCATACCAATGCGTTTAAGTAATTAATACAGGGAGCTGAAGATTATCCATTTCACCGATGTATAATAGTATCGCAGAATAGGGAAGGATATTTTACGAGCGTCTAGTTAAAGTTATGGAAATTATTAAAAAAATACATATTTATGGATGATACTTTTGCTTACACACGTGCAATTTTGATTTGGAATAAATTTAAAGGAGCGCCATCTAGCGATCTATTAGCGAAACATGAAAACTTTCTTTTTAACCAATAAAAGAGAAAATAAAAACACCATTACCTACGTCCGATGTACAAGAATGCATCGAATTGTATAAACGGCCAATTTTTAAACATACAATAACATAGCTTTTGCATTATCAATACAATAACGATATGATGTTTCCATTAAGGCATATTTATTATATTATTCTTATTTTATAAGAAATACGAAGACACGTCGAACGACTAACCACTAATCAGTAAACAGTTGCGTGACACACTTCATAATTCAAAATGCACCAAAGTATTCGAAATACGTTAAGTACTTACTTGGAAAGAACTAAAGTATCAAATTGATAATGTACATGTTGAATTTGATCCTTGTGTGCTGCGCTCATATTATTTTATTCGATCTCTTAGTACTTTATGAAATACTGTCGTGAAAGGACTCATTTTATTGTACCGTCAGAAAATAAGAAAAATAATATACGTTGGCAGGTCAATAATTACACAAAATTTATAAGTAGGTATACAATTTTGTATAATTATTGGTTTATCGATATAAAACTGCAGGAAACAGCACTACGGATAGTGAAAAAAAATATTGATAACTCAAAGTGAGTTCAACATTTGTGATGTCATCATTCGAAATATTATAAGCCGCCGTTTGCTATATAGGAATCAGTATTAAAATTGTACAAACATTCATACAAGGTGGTGATAATCGGAACTACACATTACCCTTTACACAAAGACTACAGATAATCTTAAGAAATGTTATAAAACTGGCAGTGGAAACTTACTTCATTAAAGCGACTTTAAGGGTCGAGACAGAAAACTGTACATCAGTCGACGCGGGTCTCGGTCCAACCAACCTGAAGTGGATAAATTCGTGTCTTGTTCCCCTCATTAGATTTTAAAAGACCAGTATTTCACGCGATCAGCAAATCTGATAAAACGGCAAACAATACGACGAAAATTAATACTAATAAAATTGTTACACTTCAACTGACACATAAAACAATTCTACTCTCCAAAAACCTTGTAATAAACTAAGTATTAATTAATTATTACAAACACCAAACACATTCAGAGAAACGCAAATATAAAACTATACAAAAAAACCTCTATAACCCTGAGATCTCTGGAATAAGAAAGATAAATGAAACAAATCAAACAAAACATAAGTCACGAAACGAATCACGATCAATTCAATCATCACACAAAATGTTACGCAAACGGAATTAAACTTTACTACAGTGCACATTAAGATCAATTTATGTTGTTCGTATGGCGTAAATTCGCGTTGCAATTTCACGTATTTGGAGATGAAAATCTTGACTAGAACAGTGTGCTACAAGTGTCCGCTTACACAACACTTTTCAATACTATCCGTATCATTTCAAATTGGTTTTCGACTTTTATTAAATGGCAGTGGGCTGGCTTTGTTCACTATAAAAAAAGAGGCGAGAAATATATGAGGAATTTTTTGTGTGTTAAAGACTCGATTAAATAAAAAATATTGTAAATTTTAAATCATTTAGTATAAATACATTTCTATACTGTAAAAAAGTAATGAACATATAATATCTTTTTTCCAAAATGTACAGGTCTTGCACGATACAGACCTGAATGCTATACATATGTACATACATACATATATATGCAGTTTAATCGATGATTAAATAGTGCATTCTTTTTCAATGTAAATAAAGTTATAACAATCTGATAATAGGTATTATTTGCGCTGTGCAAACGCCTCTGTGACGTCATAAAACAAGGCATAAGTTTTTCCGATTTTTATAACATATATTGACTAATTACATATTTCTATAGTTATTTGTGATACCTTAGATAAAATAAAATCTAGTGTAAGAAAAATTATTGTAATATTCAGCAAAAAAATATCAAAGATCAACTCATTTACTCGTTTTGTATACATCACTTTAATGACAGACGTACGGTAAGAGACACATAAGTTAATAAGACAATTTCAATTTTGTATTTGTCTGTTCTAAAGGCTAACGTGATCTGTGACGCATTATTCTTGTATATAAATTGATATTTATTATTTTTTCTAGTTACCTTTTAGAATTATTTGTGCATCTTTGCGTTGTGAATTCCTACAGAATAACCTCTAAGGTCGGTGCATTTAAAGAATTTATTTTTAACTGCTAGAAACGACTTGCAACAGTTATTTTATGTTGCTTTAAATAGCACAGTATATTTTCTTACTTTAGTAATAAATACCTACTAGTAATTGTAAAATTCAGATTTTGATGAGAATCAGCAACTCATTTTGAAGAATACATCATGTGGACCAAAGACTATTGATTGTCTATGGAAGTTAATATTGTCTGTGATCGTCCTATATGTACGATTGTAATGATATATTTTGATAACTGGGTAATTCCACTCTTATTATACTTGTGTTTATCATAAATAATGTATATATACATACATATAGAAAGAAAAATACAGATCATATTTACGTACTTTTAACAATTGTGAAGTTTTATTTCAATACCGTTTTAATTCCTTTCATCAGTCTCATCGCTCGAACGTCCTCCTAAGTGTAAATTTCAAAAATTACTTAGCCTCAAAAATTGTTCTCCCAGCAATCACAGTTTGACTGTAATAAGGCATTTCAGAATTCCTATAGTACAGAGCGCATACGGTGTGCTAACCACTTCTACAGATAGTAATAAAAAATATAACATGAAGTATTATTAATACGAAATATGTATGTTCCAATATAGTAAAAAGGTTCTATAAAGGAATGAGAAATCTTTGTATGTGATTGCAAATAAATACACACACAAAAAGAAATATGCAAAGATTTCTTTCAAATATTATTTCAATGTTAGTTTCATAAATTTTTATATATTAGTTAACGTATGCAGCGACCATACGGAATCCAGCAGTGGCCAGCACTTTTGTAACATAAAAAAACTTCATATGATATTTAGAAGTGATTATCACAGTCAAATATCCATATGTAGGTGTATACACACAAATAGCAGCAGTAGTTTTTCTTACAACTTTACAACTACCCACAATTTCTGAAAGTAATTATAACACCTTAACAAACTACTGACAAGAAGAAGAGCTACAGTTTAATATTATGACATCTTAACATACTCAATCCGTCGGATCTCAGATCGTCGGCTGCCGTACAATTACAGAGGATACAAGATAAGCAGGATGGCGGACAGGAAAAACGATCCCAGGCACAGGCAAGTGAAGAAAATCCTGTTCTCCCTGTCCTTCGCCGACTCTTCTATCGTCACCGGTTCACTGTTCAAGTTGTTCTGAATGTCCAAATTCATCCTATCCCGGTCGTATCGCGCCCTGTTCACTTCCGCATCGACGATGTCCACGGGAAAGTCTACCTCGTCCGTGTCATACATCTCGAAATTATCGCTGTGCAGGATGCCGTCGCCCTTGTAGAACGGTGTGACGAACTGAACCCTATTCGTTTGGTAGTAGGGCCCCCGGCTGCGGAGCCCGTCGCCACCGCTTTCGTAGCTCGGCGCGTACTCTTCGCACTCGTCTATGGTGTAGTTGGCGCCGTGATCGAAGTTGTTGAAGTTGCTGATGTACCGCTCCTCGGTGTACCGGCCGCGCCGCTGCCGGTGGCGGTAGTGGAGCTCGAGCCCCGCGGGCTCGTGGGGGGGCTCCCCGGGGTGGTCGGACGAGTCGTAAGCGTGTAGCGGGTCTGTATGGCTATCCGTGGGCGAGCGCGGCGTGGCGTGTGTGAGGAGCGCGGACAGTGTGCGAGCGAGAGGGAGCGCGCCGGCGGCTCCCTCCGCCTGCGCGAGGGGCGCCAGTATGTGGTCGGGCGAACAGATGAGCTCCTGGAACACACGCCACCCGTCTCTTAGTTTCACAATTGTTATATTATTTCTCTTTTTTCGGTTCGCGCAAGGATATCATACGAGACCCTGCAACACTCGAAATTTACATAGCGGCATCGGGGTTAGGGTGTAACTATCGGACGATCGCTGATATTTATTATTGTGACATCAACAGACAAAACACAGTTTTTACCAGTCAATAATATAATAAAGTTTTATGTGAAATGAAATCAAAAAACCGGTGGGTTAATAATAAAAATAAAACACACATTTAACTAACTATAGACGAGGGTACAATATAGTGGTACTTCTACGCGAGAATGACATTAAATTGACTAATAGCTTCGTTTCATTTGAGTTATAAATTAGAACAAATACATTAACAACAGTAAACAGTAACAACACACGTATTGGTAAAAAAAAAATTTTATTTTTAAATTAAAAACAGAAATTCGAAAATCTTACCTCCTCCACTCCAATTTTTCGACACGCCTCCAAAAAGTTGTCTACGTTTCTTCTGCATCTCGCCATTGTGAGTTTCGGCTGCAAGGTTAGGGAAAAATTTAGAAAAAGGACGGAACTTAGGGTCAACTTGATGAAGTGCTCTTTTAACAATGGTGATCAACATAACGTAACTTCACGCCTGTAATCCCTGAAGAGGTAGGCAGAGGAATGCAGAACACTCCTACGTGTCACCAGTTACGTTTACGGCCCACTATGAAATAGGTGGTGAGCCTATTGCCATGTATCGGGCACATATCCAGACTTCGAACCACTACT
>DWTO01004228.1:0-11755 GCA_018244755.1 Jemadia pseudognetus
CGGCGGAGGGCGCGGCGCCGCGCCGCAGCAGCGCGCGCAGCGCCGCGCCGCGCCCGCGCCACGCGGCCGCGTGCAGCGCCGTGCGCCGGCAGCGGTCGCGCCCGTCCACGTCCGCGCCGCCTGCGGGGACCATCGGCTCTTCAGCCACACTACTGCTACCCCCACTACTTTGCTACAAAAATAAGCCAGCCGATAATACTTTTGTACTCCCACCCGGAATTGACCTTTACCACGCTTAAAAGGGAACCCTTGAAGCGTTTCAATGCATGTGGTGCTCTATAGTAATCCAACATGTGAACTCCTTAGTACAGATACTGTTTTATGTTGACTTGCGCCTATTTACCTAATAGTACATATTTTCATTAAATGTTATACATTTTTGTATACATGTATGTCTTACGATATCACGCACCAACTTTTATCAGTAAGTTGACCATTTCCGTATGACCCTGCCACGCGGACACGTGCAGCGGGGTTCGGCCCTGAAACAAATTAAATGGAGCATATATCAAATACATTAAAGATCCTAGTCAACATCATGTCTCAATTTTATCCACTAAACAAAATATCTTTCCTGCAAATATTTCTACAAAAGCACGATCTTCAGTCAAAGGATAAAAATTTACAAAATAATAGGAATTTACTGAAATTTACACTGACAATTGAGTGTCCCCATAGGAGATGCGACCCACCTCGGCGTCGCAGCAGTGCACGCTGGCACCGGCGGCCAGCAGGTGCGCGGCCATGGCCAGCCGGTTGTCGAGCGCCAGCACGTACAGCGTGGTGCGGCGGTCGGCGTCGCACGCGTCCACGTCGGCGCCGCGCGCCACCAGCGCCGCCACCGTCTCGAAGTGGCCCTCCAGCGCCGCCAGCCTGCGAACACACTTATATATTGACAATCGGCCCACTATAGACCACCAAATTCGTTGACGACACTCTCGCGACGGACAGACGGGAGGGGGTAACAAAACATCCCTTTTGATTGACAGCTCCGCACGGTTATTGAATTGAGAAAATATGTGCTGATTCAATTAGCATTAAACATAAATTGTCAGTGTAATAAACGTCATGTTTGGAAAAATTGGTTGATTGGTGCATCGCGCCACCGCCTAGCAGCTTTCGATTTTACTTACTTTCAAGTACGTGAACGATTAACATAATATCGTGTACGTGTTATTGTCTAAGCTGGCCCATACATAGCCTTAGCGCCGGTACCTGAGTGCGGTCTTCCCGTCGTGCGCTCGCTGCTCCACCGGCGCGCCCCACTCGTCCAGCAGCAGAATGACGAGCCGCGTGTGGCCTTCTTGCGCGGCCAGCATCAGCGCTCCCTTGCCGTCGTTGTCCGCCTCGTCCACCTTCGCGCCCGCCTCCAGTAACGCTTCGCACACTTCGATGTGCCCTACACAACAATATCACGAAAAAAATATTAAGGTTATTACTCTTTCTCAACTTTATTCAAATCGTCTATTCGTGTATTTATATTCATTTAAAGTATACCTTCGAATGCTGCATAATGTAGCGGCGTCCATCCCGAGTTGTCCCTGTGGTGTTCGTCCAGACCACGGTCCAGGAGCTGACGTACAACTTCCACGTTGCCTGAACACGATTTTTTTGAATAAATGGCAATAAATAGATGTGAATGATAAATATATATATATATATATATATATGTGAATAGATGTGAATGATATAAATAGATCATGAATAGATGTGAATGATAAACTAAAAATAGTATATTTTTAGTTTATCATTCACATCTATTATATATGTTATCTATTTATATATGTTATCCGTACCATACCGTGCCTTATCATGCCTATATAACATTTTGTGCGTTATTAGTTGTGTCACTGTATTCATCGGTACAGTCAGAGAGACGGTAATCATTGAAAATGTAATATAAGAAACTAAAAACGACTAATAATGTATTGTTTATATTAACGTTTTAAATTTAAGTAACAGTAGCGTGATACAGTAATATGGAAAATTCAAAAAAATATAATTGTTTTTTCAAGAAAAATGATAGTTCTCTTAAGCTGGCTTCATTAGTAAGCCGTGACTGACCCTGCGCGGCGGCGGTGCTGAGCACGGTGCGCCCCTCGGCGTCCATGGAGTCCACGCAGGCGCCCCAGAACAGCAGCAGGCGCACGGTGCGCGCGTGGCCCGCCGACGCCGCCGCCCACAGCGCCGTGCGCCCCGCCGCGTCCGCCGCCTCGATGTCGGCCTCCGCCTCCAGCAGCACCTCGCACATCTCGCTGCGCACAGCGACGTCACCCTCACTTGCTTTATCATTGCTTATTTATATAAGTTCTCATGTGTGACTCATATTCATGATATATTAATTATACTTTTAATCATCGTAGTAGTGATAGTAATTTTATAATAATACTGAAAGTATGCAGTAGTAGTATAATAGCAATATTATAAGTATTTATATACAAAGGATGTTAATGAATTAAAAATAGCACGAAGATTTGTGTGAGAACAGATGTGCACTCACGCGTGTCCCTCGAAGGCGGCGACGAGCAGCGGCGTGGCGCGGTCGCGGTCGGCGCGGCTCACGGACGCGCCGCGCTCCAGCAGCAGCGCCGCGCACGCGCCGCCCGCCGCGCACAGCGCCGCCACCGCCAGCGCCGTGCGCCCTGCGCGCGCATACGTCTCACATTTTTATTCACTCCCTCGCATCAAATATATAAACCACATAGGCAGCTCTAGTAGTGTCATAATTACTGGTATAGAACCGTGTATAGTATTAATATACTACACAGGTATGATAGGATAGTATTGAATCTGCTGATACACGACTTTTGTAGGTGATGACAATGTAGGTATGGTTCGTCAATTGACCGCTTCGTACGACATGCACTGACCGTCCTCGTCGGCGTGGTCGACGTGCGCGCCCGCATCGAGCAGCAGCCGCACGATGTCGGCGTGCCCCATGTAGGCGGCAGCGATTAGCGGCGTGCGGCCCTCCGCGTCCGCGCGGTCCGGCGCCGCGCCGCCCGCCAGCAGCCGCGCCACCACCGCCTCGTGCCCCGACCACGCCGCGGCCCTGCGCACACCACATTGTTATAATATTTGTTTTCATAAGCACGATTACGATACGACACGATACGGTTACGATACGACATACAGAGTGGTTCAAGTTATCGAGGTATGTCGAAGCGTGTTTAACTGCCATATTTTAAAAAAATGAGTTGTATAGAAACAGATAAAATATAATTACCTCAAAGCGGTTCTATTATCGGCATCTACGCAGTCCACGTCGCAACCATGTTCCAATAACACATCCACTACCTGCAAGTTTAAAATATGACTAAATTGAGTGATGATAACAGTGAAATATCGGCTAATAATACAGATTTATAACATTAACTGTAATGATAAGGCTAGTAATGAGAAAGGAGAAGGTTTATGAAAAAAATGGAAAGAAAGAGAAAAATTTTACTCGAAAAACTGTACATATACATACGTCTATTCAGTCCTGTAAGCGTGACATGCGTTCTAAATAGCTTTAGAGTAATTACCTCTGTGTGTCCGGCCCAGGCGGCGGCGCGCAGCGGGCTCCAGCCGTCCGCGTCGGCGGCGGACGCGTCGGCGCCAGCGCGCAGCAGCGCCGCGGCGGCGCCCGCGCGGCCGGCGCGCGCAGCCGCGTGCAGCGCCGTGCCGCCCGCGCCGTCCCACGCCTGCACGGCCGCCGGCCAGCGCTGGGAACCACAGAGCAATGTACTCATACGCATGCAACTACTTATAGTGCTCACCATATGATCTAATCCTCGGCATACAATTTGAATAAATCTCTGGACATAATTTATTGCTTACCGACCGAATGTGTCTAAGGAGTTTCAATAGTACATAGCGTTTTGTGCGTTTGACAGACAGTAACTGACACTATTCGTTTACTAGTGTGTGTGTTCCCTCGTGGCTACCCCAAGCCCACCTTCAGCAAGGCGAGCAGCGCGTCCTCGTCGCCGCGCGCCGCCAGCTCGTGCACGGTGCCGGGGTCCAGCAGCAGCGCGTCCTCGTGCTCGTCGCCGGTGCCATCGTTATTATCCTCGCTCTCCAACGGTTGCTCTGTCGACAGCTGCAACAGTAGATATTCGACGTGAATTCACATTCAGTAGCCTATGTTACGTATTTTTGAATTTAGTAGAAATCTTGTGATGTTTGGGGAGTCTTGGATATCTACTGGGTACTGTGTCCGTTTTTAGTGGTAGTCTACAGTTTCAAAAATCCTACCTATCCCCACCCTGAAATCTAGCTGAGCCGTTCCGCTTACGTACTTTCGTCTTGTCAAGTTGTGGGGAACATAGGCAGTAGCAGAGAGTAATTTATACATATCTATTTAGATATACACGTACATAATGTGCATAATTATGTTATTGGGTCTTTTCTAGATTCTCAATAACAGCGGTAGGAAAACACCTCACCCAGAATCAAATTCCCGGAACGATAATTCAGTCTAGTGCGGTAATAACAAACATTCATATTCACAAGGAAATATTGATCGACATATTTATATTAATAATAATATTTAGGTCATCATCCTACACATATGGCTCTATAGCAACGTCAATTAACAAGTAGACGACCACAGTTAGGCATTGTTCACGGAAATGGACAGGAAATTAATACAACGCTTCATCCGGTCCCATGTTGAGGAATGGTAGTAGACACACAGAAATTTGTCTAACACACTTCATCATAGTTTCTGTGTACAGTCTTATATAGGGACTTGCACGTAACATGACATACTACACAATACTGCTCTAAGAGCATTATTCTCGTATCTGCACTATGTGTGCGTACAGTCACACCAACACAATCATAATATGTATCATCACGCCTGTAATCTCCTAAGAGGTAGGCAGATGGATGTATTACGTTCCATTGTTTTAAGTTACGTTTACGTCCCACTATGGAATAGGTGGTGGTGAGCCTATTGCCATGCACCGGGCACAAATCCAGACTCCGAACCAGAACTAGAAACTGTAAGTTAGAAAAATCTACTAATGCCCGCCCCGGAATGTGAACCCACGACCTCTAGATTGGCAATCGCGCTTGCAACCAACACGACCAACGAGACAGTCTCATATATCATTTCAAAATAAGTGCAAATGAAATATACTTTCCATCAGTAATATTTTACTCGTCCTACTTCATACAGATGATTCAAACGAATCAGCCCCATTTGACTTCGCAGCACACTCACCAGGTCGTTGAGGTCGTCGCCCTCGGGCTCGGTGCGCGAGTCGGTGCGGCTCAGCTCCAGCAGAGCCCGCAGCACCCGCTTGTCCCTCGGCCACCGCGCCTCCGCCTCCCCGTTCACCAGCTCCGGCATTATCGACTCCAAGGTCGACGGCTCAACTGTTAGGGACAGAGAGAAAGAGAGGCGGTTTATTCAACAGTTATTCTTATATCACTGAGCACGCTATTTTAAAATCAACAAATGATAATGGCCTTTAATATTTCTCATTTTCATTAAGAAAGCAGTAATAGTCACCAATCACATTAGCGCAGGGGCCGGCTACATTTGAATCCACTTGTGAAATTGTCCCAACATTCTATTGTTAAGTCATAATGAAAGGTTCCTCACAGAGTGGGCAAGAGGGCACCAAGTGCTCCTTCATACATGTCTTATTATCATTGTTAAGTTTTAAAATACTAATAAATTAGGAGCTTCTAAACATGAAACATTTTTATACAACCGTTTTATCGTTCACATCACACATCTTATTACGAATAATACTTTGATGTAATTATTATTAAAAGAATAAACTCACACAAAATCATTTTAATAGAAGACGGAGTACATTTTTTAACACTGAACGACACCAATAACTCAATATTTGTATACAATTTTCATATTGACACCAAATCACACATTCTAATTTGAACCATGTCACCGAAGAGAATAGAGATCAATTTAATAACAGCAACAATCGTCAATAATAAATAGAGTATCTATGAATTACAATATTATCTCGCGATAAAGTCCTGCGAGAATTATCATTACAAAACACGCGATCGTTCCAAACGAATATCAGTACAGAAATGGTTTGTACTTTGTTCGACATACATTTTCCTCTGACACATTTCAAGCTATATTGTTGTTTAAATATACCAAGAATAAAGTTGAAATTGTTCTGCTATCTAACCGCGTAACCATGCTTTCCTACGTACAGGATGCGATAGTGAATTCAAATCCTGACATTGTGTTATAACCAATTAACAAGAAATCACCATTAGGTCATTCATTACTATCATATCGAAATTTTAAAAAATGATACATATTCATTTATCAGAATTTAGTCCTTGCTACCAGTGTACACGGAGATTATAGCTATCTAACTTATCAATGTTGAGCGGGGATGACACATTTTCAAGAGGAGGAACGCTTACTGGCTCAGTCGTATTAAGTCGTTAAGCGCGGTCAGTTATTTGATGGTTGACCACTATATATACTTCGATATGCATAAGGAAATAACATTGCAGACTCATATCCCCCTCAATGAAAAATTTAACATTATGTACTTATAAAATTGTTCAAACTTGTTTTTATGCTGTGTGTGTTGTTTAAATATAAAAATAAGTTATAATTTCAACAAAAAAAGATGACAATCCTCCATTTTTCGATACTGTCTAGATATGATAACATTAATAATATTGATTTTCTTCTGTTATGTTACAGAGACACAGGTGTGGAATTATTTATGTTTCCATAGAACTTCAGATCTACGGGCCTGGTGCAGTCAGGAATGGAACTGAGAACAATAGAATGCCAATGACGCTGTCTATCACTTAACATATTTCAGATCGTGTCTGCTTACCACATCTTTATACTAAAATACAACAATATGCACTGCTGAATAGTGTTAAAAAAATTGGTGATGACTTTGGAGGTAATACTGAGGTATAGTACTCTACTAATATGTATAATATGAAATGTAATATATATGATAGAACTTACTTGAAACAGATTCCTTCCCCTCAGACTCTGGATCTGCATCCTTGTCTTCTGTCTTGATTTCGTTGCTCTAAACACAAAAAACGTCTGTCTATATAGGTAGGTATAATATACATACAAGATACTTGCATGATAACTTGCAAGGACCTATGTGCTGAGAAAGAAAACTGTCAACAAGAGGAGTCTGACGGAAATAAATACCCAGTTAGAAAGATATTTTACACTCAGAAACAAGACCACTAGCACTGACCATATAAGAATTTGTTCTGTGAGGGTGTCGGACCCACAACACTTGGCACAGCACTCAGATTTATTAATCACTGGGACAATAATTCCCTGTATTGACAGGGACAGTATCTCTTCATAATTGTATGAAGAGATACCCGCAACCCGGAAGACAAAACTTATACAAGATAACAATCATGACTTTGTACTCCATTACTATTAAATATGGCCATTATTTCAGTTATATCTACTAAAACTGAATTACTCGGCATTCAGCATATTTAGGGTTGTCACAGACTGAGTTATGACATACTGATATCACACCAAGCACAAGTAGGTACATATAATGCAACTGCCATTCTGTACACAGTGTGTGAGCCGGAGCCGCACCTGAGTGTCGCCGAGGGCGGCGCGGCGCGTCAGCTCGGTCTCGCGCTTCAGCGCCGCCTCCACGTCGCAACCCGAGTCCAGCACCCAGAGCAGCACCAGCGTGTGCACATCCAGTACATCTTCTGGCTCTCTGTTACACACAACACATACTCATACAAACAATAAATACACAATACATATACATGATCTCGGAAGTTGAGAATGGTTAAGACCATAGTCTGCCACGATGGACAAACGCGGGTAACAGACTTAAAACAAGCCTTAGAGAAATTATGAAGAAATATTGGATACACGAGATTTTTTATATTGTTGAAAACAGTGAATACTTACATAGATTTATTCCTTTTCTGTGTGGACATATGCTGTTCTAGATGTGTCATGTGGAACACATAGTTGTGTATCTCGAGAGCGCTTAGCCTGTTGAGAATATAAAACATTACATTATGCTAGTATGCCAAACAATAAACAATATTCTCAAGTACTCTCAGTAATCAAAAGTAAGATGAAAAAGAAAGAAAGAATCAAGAGTATTCTCAGTATTCGAAAGTACAATAATGGTGAATATATGGTAAATATATATATAAAGCACTGTAAAACTTCAAAGCACTTTGTAACATTTCATTGTAACATCCATTCAATTCGTTTATTATTTCATCTCTATATTTTGAACACGTTCTTCGCAAGCACTTTCCACATCTGTCTTTTTTGTTTATTGTATGACAGGCGTGTGTCCGAGACCCCGCTTGAACGTGCGCGAAGATACTCCCCTCCCTCGCCCCGCCCGCCGGCCACTAGCTCACCTCTTGGCCAGCAGCGTGTAGTACATGGCCAGCGCCGCGTGGCCGTCGGCCGGGCAGCACAGGTAGCGCCTCGTGCAGTGCTTCACGTCCACCAGCCACTTGGCGAACGAGTGGTGGAAGATGGACAGGTAGCCGGTCGACGTCTCCATGACCAAGATCCTACAACATTTAAATATACTATAGCAAACAAAATAAGACACTTTTCCCTGCAAGTGCAGCCCTGATATTGTCATTGGCAATTTTCAAATATTTCATCCAATTTACTATACCTGTTAATACTTTGTTATCTAATTCTTCAAGTTTTAATTTACCTACAAATCACAATCTGCCAACATTAAGAAACCTCAGAGAATATCAGTGAGAAACTCTTAGGTGTGAATATTTTCTGACGATGTTTTCCTTCATTGTTACAACAAGAGTTATTCAGACTGCTGATTTGGGAGGGAGGCTGAAATCTAACCCACTAATCTATCACTACTGGACGACAACATCAGGGAGTACAATGTCAAAATCAGCAATTTTGTATAACATTTGTACTTCACCTCCTCAACAGATGCAGACGTCTGTTGAAATCCTCCCGAGTGACACTGTACTCCTTGGTCAACAGGCACTTGTACAGCATCTCCTCTGTCACTCCGCAGCGCGCAGCCAGCAGCACGTCTAGGAGCAGACGGACCTGAGGAGGAGGCACAACTTATATATATCGTGATGCAAAAACAATCTTCTTTTTCGACACCTACATATGTAATATGATCCAAACAATATTTAACTTTTTTGCACAATAACATAAATTTTTCCAAATGTATGCTATTGTGCTTTTTAACTTCCGTTAAAAAAGAGGGAAAGTTACTTTGGTTTTAGAAAACCGAGTTTTCATCAGATCTTAACGTTTTGAGGTCTTCCAAAGCTGTTGTGATTACATCAAAGTGTAATCAAAGTGATATTCGCTGTGTGTGTGAGTCTATAATGATTATTTTATATAAATATATACATATACTAAAGTATATTATTACATACCTTGGTAAATCTACGTCCATGGAAAAGTCTCTGAGCCAACCACAGGTACAATCCATTCAATGTCCCCGGAATCTCCTTAATCTCCCGCAGAGCGATGAAACCGTCCGCAACGCCATCTAGCACCTGAGGAAGAAATGTTAAAATTTAAACACCTTGCCAATTACATGAGGACGATGATCATGACGATGCAAATTTTCAGTTCCTTTGCAAATACCTAAAGCTTAAATAAGATGGCACCAATTTGTCCAGCCTTATTTATTTAATACATATTTGTTAACCTAAACTGAGTTTCAAAGGGTGCACAATGTCTAATGGAATTCTCTACCAGTCAACCCAGGTTGATGGTGAGGATAAATAGTAAGCACAACAAAGTATTTAATAATTAATCATTCCAGATGCATGATTTCTATTAAAAAAATCGGTTCCCATCCCATCATCAACTCCCTTTAAGTTCAATACAGTGCAGACGTACAAGTAGAAAGGATATCATACATACCTTTTCCAGATATAATAAACAGCCATCGCTCTTAATGCGCAAATGGTCGAGCGCGGCCGCCGCGGCCGCAGCGGCGGTGGAGTCGCTCGACACTCGGGCTCTACGACAAGGTAATAAAGTACATATTCTAGAATGGAGGTACTTACACATCAATTATTTTCATGTAAATATAAACACGAGTCACGTGTCGTCATTCACATCCATTCTCCATTTACCGATTATTCCAGAGACCTTCTAATAATGCAATTGTAACTCAAATTACAGTTTTTTCTTTATGCGGAGGAAGGAGAACACCAACAGATGTTGCTCATAAATGGTGCTTACAGTAACTAATTTTGAATGGGACTACAGGAATAGGAATAGGTTAATCATTAGTAAGACAGATAGTATTGATTTATAATAATAAGACAGAAGTACACATCAATATATATAGTTAGTTCAATGGGTCATCGGTTGTGTGGGGTTCAAAACGAGGGACGGGGTAGAGGGGATGATGAGTGGGAATGATTCGAATGAAAGCGGGGAAAAGGGGCAGAGGTAAAGAGCGGCGAGCGACGAGAGGGCGGAGGAGTGG
Organism: Jemadia pseudognetus; assembly: GCA_018244755.1. Classification (NCBI taxonomy): domain Eukaryota; kingdom Metazoa; phylum Arthropoda; class Insecta; order Lepidoptera; family Hesperiidae; genus Jemadia; species Jemadia pseudognetus. Next base: position 10,470 of record DWTO01004228.1, read on the forward strand.
AGGGTACGGGTAGGTGTGATGAAGGGAGGAAGTGGTGAGAGTGGGGGGAAGGAGATGTGTAGGTAAGAGAACTGAAGAGGAAAAAAGGGCGGAAAGGAGACGAGATGCACCTTAGCCGCGGCTCGCAGTCGAGGCGCGCGAGCACGTAGCGCTGCACGTCAGCCGACACGTGCGCGCGCTGCAGCTCGTCCAGCGTGATCTTGCGGAAACCTGACGCACAATGCATTCATATTACTTTCCACTATGAGAAAAAAGTTTTTAAACGTTAAAGTAAAATTTAATATTACTAATATAATTATCACATCTATCATTTAATCCGATAATAGCTGTTATGGGTTATCCGGGATTAGCACTAGCTTTTTGAAATAGCTTAGGGTACACATAAAAATGACCTAAGTAAGAAAGATATAGTTGTAGATATAGTGTATGGAACTTTACCTGTAAACATTTTGGTCAAAGACCTGGAGTGTCGCCTGGCGGTGGCCACCAGCAGCAGCCAGTGCGGCAGCAGGTGCTGGTGGCGCGCCAGCAGCGCCGCTACCGAGCCCTCCGCGCCCTCTTGACTAGTGTTACCTGTAACATACACAACATATATATATTAAACGACTACCGTCTTCTTCAATGTTTGTAAACGAGCGAAATGTTATGTGATAGTTTACATTTACAGGCTTACGTATGGTATTTATTGACGTTTTTACTTTTAATTAAATTGAGACTCATTAAATTAAAAAAAATAACAATTAAAAAAATGTTCCATAAGATTCTCTTGGGCGTTTAAAATTTAACTTTGAAATTAATCTACATGGATATCTTTACAGGGAATATTACGAGACCTTTAATAAGTAAGAAAGGTTGATTGAACAGCTCACCATTCAAAACTCCTTCGTCGATCGCATCGACTAGTAAAAACAGGCACTGCTTGGGCGGATCGATTTCCAGCAGCGGGAACAGTATCGCCTTCTTGAAGCACTCGTCCGGGTCGGCGTCCAGGTTGTGCGGCAACAACGCCTGCTGTATCTCCGTCTCCGCCAGCAGCTTGTCGTAGTACGCGTTCGCTATCAGCGTCCTGGCGCTGATCGGGAGACTGGGTATCGGCGGCGGCTCGTCGCTGCTCTGCGAGCGCTTCTTCTCCAGTAGCTTCTCCAGGTTGACCTGCTCGTTGTTGTCGTCCATGGACGCAATGTTCGTGTACTCGGGCTGCTCGGTGTCTGCGCACTCCTTGGGCCTCTCCTCGGGCCGCTTGTGCGGCGAGCTCTCGGCGGAGGACGGTCGCAGGTCGCTCTTGT
>DWTO01004229.1:0-11754 GCA_018244755.1 Jemadia pseudognetus
GGTGCCCGACCTGGGATATGACCCCAGGACCGTTCGATCGGTAGTTGCGCTTGCAACCGACAAGACCAACGAGGCAGCTGCATATGTGTATACAAAATTTTGTTTGTATATTACATGAAGGATATTTCTTGGAATTTTATATACTTTATAAGCTAGAAGACATAATAACCCGTAAAACAAAATTTTTTTGTTCTGTAATATCTGTATATTTAGAATTTCATCAAATTTATTCATTAAACTTACAGGATATTAATTTTCTTATGACTATTTAAACTGGTACATAAGACAGATTTAATGCGATTATCATGTACCACAAGGCCGACCTCATCCAAAACAGATGTAACATCAAATTTAGATGCTAAAAAGGTTGATTCAAGATATTTTTAATAAAGTATGATAGAGTATTCCCTGAAATTCGAATAATATCAAATGTATAAAAGATACAAAAGAGCCAATATGAGATAAGGTTTCTCACAACAATAAATTTTATTCCCACGTGTAACGTTACCTTTTCTAAGGCACACGATAAAAAGAACGTGATAATTTAGAAGTCAAATTCATAGCTCTCATTGAATTATACATCAAACGATCTCGCACTCCGATACACAATAGAAATAAATGATTTTACAGTTTCAAATTCCAACAAGGACAAACTCCAATTTTGAAATGTCACAGGATTATAAATGGAAGAAAATGCCTTTTAACTTCTATTATCACTTAAATTTACTCGTATTTAAAGGAATTCAATGAATTGCCTTTCGTTGTGTCAGTTTCGAAACAAAAGGGGGTAATTCATGACAACCTAATGGCGAAATTATTAATGAATGATTAATCGATGAATGACCAATTTATTAATGCTGTCTTAAGCAAAAATAATAGTGCACAAATTACCCTGACACCATAGGGAGTAAGTTGTAGCTAAAAAACAGTTTGGCATAGGATTTCGGTCCTTTGCACTGTGAAGGTGAGCCAAATCTAGTTGTTCAACAACATACATACAGTGGCGTAGCGTGGGTGTCAGTTGCCCGGGCGAAAGAAAATTTTGCCGCCCCCTTATTTAGTTATTTTTATTTAATGTACACTATACATAGGTACTTACATTAACTCTACAGAACATTTCCGCTAGAACTTACCACAAACTTATGCACAAAAAGCCGACGTGGCGCATAATGTCGAAGACTTTAATATAAGCCGATATTTATTATCTCCGGTTCTTATAAGGACCTAACTCTATATAAATTCGTAAATGCAAAAGTTTGTGACGTGTGTGAGTATTTGGAAAGCTCGGTTTTACCTGTAGTCATTTTGACATGTCAAATCAAAAACTGAATTTGACATGTTAATTTAATTTAAAGCTGTAACATGTAATAGTAAGGCTTACTATTACATATTACAGCTTTAAATTAAATTTAGTTTAGAGGTTTTAGTTAAAGGTTTAGTAGTATTTCATAGCCATTCGTTCAAAAAGAACCACTCCCTTTTATATCTAGGATTCTCACCATTATCAGTCCGTTAGGATCCATTGCTGAACGTAGGCCTCATGTAGAAGCGTTTTTGTCCACAGTCCACGCGCTGGGATTGTGTTTTGGGAGTCGCAGAGCACAACTTATAGCACCGCGTATGCTCCTGTCTATCGACAGGTTAAGACATACTCATAAAGCAATAACATAAGATTATCAGGACTATGCCGCTTATTATCACTCAGTTTTATTTCAGAAATATAATAATCATGAACAAAAATAAAATTTAAATGAGTACCGCCGGCTGAAACTTCGTCCCTGAATACGTAAATAGGGATGTTACGTCCTATTCAACTAATGACCAGATCATTTTGCATTTTAATTGAATTTCAGCTCTGAAATTTTGCAACAATAGAATATTAATAGCCTTAATGATTATTATTATCAACCGTTCTGATATTTTGATACAACACTTAGTATTCAATGAAAACTATGGGCGTTTTATATAAAGAGAGTGTTATATAGACATGATTGAAGAGAAACGTTATTATTACTCATTATTCATCTTTATCTTTGCAAAATTAATAAAAATCTCAAATTACAAATTCTAAGTTAGAAAAATTAAACAGTATACTACCCAAGATTATCAATCGGAATTGCAACCACTCCAACAATGGAACAGTCAATATTGAAATCATATTTATATCTTATCTTATTGTATCTTATTACATCATAATGTAAAATTACTATATCAATGTCTCAATACAGTTATAAACTGTTAATTTCTAAATTCAATGTCATATAATTAAATCACGCGAAACAATAATTATCAAGATTTTATAACAATCAGTTTTATAAGTGATTGCTTGTAGGTACTAATCCTTGTATCACGAGCCATTTTTAAAAGGGTGACATTTCATTCTCACACGAAAACCCGCCGACAGTGAGTCATAGGAACATATAATCGAGTGGAACGTAAAAAAATCCGTAGAACCATTTACCTTTTTCAAGGTATGGCGATCTGATAAGCCATGAATAACTAAATGTAGCCTTGAACTGTTTATACCTGAGTTACTCAACCGGCCACTGCCCATCGCAAGGTTAGATTATAGATTTGATTAATTATAATTTATACCGATCGTTACGTTTTTTAATCATCGAAATACGAAATTATTGATTTTTGTACTTAACATATAGCTGGTAACTCTTAAATGATTTTACGTAACATCATGCTTAAAATCCCCGAAAAGGAAGGTAGAGGAGTGTTTCACTAGTTACGTTTACATCCCACTGTGGAATAGGTGGCGAGCCTATTGCCAATAGCTGATGTTTATTTCACGTAAAAGCCTCCAAAGCCACTGCATGTAGCGAAATCTAAACGTATGTCTAACTTGTATAGTTTCACATATTACAGCTTGCACGAGAATAAAAGTATTAATATACAAAATGAAACACCAAATGCCAAGGCAATAAATCATAAGGTTAAGGTTGGGACACGTTTCGCCAAGTATTATTGTCAGAAATTAATATAAGGCTGTATCATAGCTATTTACGCTACTAAACATCAACAGTGTAAGCAGAAATAGATATCGGACTCAAAACGTAGTTTCACTACGACACCACTTGTACCATTTAACTCATCAAGAGTAGAACCATAATATTATATATTTTGAAGAACTCCAGGTAGAGCGACAAATTTGTGTGAATCGAAGTACAAACTTTAAATAAAACTTGTCATCAGTTCCTTGTATGTTTTATATTATCGTTATTCAAAATTAAAAGTGAAAGATAATGACGCTATTTATGAATTATGTATTATTTGTAGACGAATAATATACAGCTTAACGGACAAATTATTTTTATTTCCTAAGTGGAGAGGCCCGGTTCATTTATATTTCGTAAGTATGTACCTATCCGCTTTGCACAGGCAAATTGAGTTTATTTTTGGCGCGTCGCGTAATAGGATCTACATTATACAATTTACAGCGGGGATAAATATTTTTAACGCGTCCGTAACGTTGTATTATTGTCGACATACAAATTAGATATATTTATGTTTATCTAGCAAGTTAATACTTTGAACGATAAAAAGTGCTAGTATATACGAGGGTCCGTCCAAATCAGAAAATACATATATTACGAACTCAAAACACAAAAAAAGCAACGTGAAATGTGCGCGACTTTCATAGTTCTGTAACAGATGGCGCTGTAAGTATGTATATCCAAAACACGCTATCAAAGTTTTCTACACATTTCATATACAAATTATATAGCACATTACTCAAATGTAAATTTGTTACCTTGTTCAGTAGCGTGCGATTAAATTTTTTTCCTAATAATAAAATGCCAATTTTGTTGTTGTATTTTATGGAATATAAATCTAATTACCATTTTCATACAATTGTGGTCAAATATTTTTCGTGAATCGGTAATATTACTGTTTTTCTTTATTAAGAAATCTGAACAAAACGGTACAAAAAACGAACTTATTGCTGAAGACATAAATAATACTACCTATAGGTTCAAGAATCTAATCTCAATGAAAAATATCAACGCTTAAACGTCACAGCCTTCTTTGGGCAAAGACGAAGTGTGCCAGTAAAACGTCCTTGTACAAATAGCTAATAATTATTGAACAGTGAAGTGAAGGCCAGTGTTACTCGAAGGCAATTTGTTGGAACTGCTGAAACCATCAGAAATAATAGTCTGACTATAGAGGTTAAGCTAGCTTTTATGATTGTGGTTGAAGGCTTGCGAACGTATGGAAAAAGTTTTGAAATGCATCCTGATATAACGTAAACTATTTCCCATGCATGTGTTGATTACATTATATTATACTTACAAAATATTTTTCTTTTGAAACGTGGTGGTATATTGCACTCCTCTGCCTACCTCTTCGGAGATTACTGACGTGAAATTACGTTTTTATGAATATGTATGACGCTATTAAAAAAATGAGGAATAATAAAAAAAACTTGTTTATATAGCCGTGTAATTTTTAACAATAAACACTGGGCCCATATTTCTATTTGATTTTATGGTCGCTGCCTGCATTCTTTATTTAAAATTTCGAATAGGTACTTTGGCGTGGTGTTAGGCGCCAGCGACGATCTCGACCCCGAGGGGACCTTTCGGAACAAGTTTTACAGGTTGTCGGTATACACACTGATTAATAATAATAGTATATTTTAATATCCTCACAAAAAGCCAGGGAGTCCCAGAGTAAGCCTTGAAAAGGCTTCTGCTATGGTAAAAACACTGATTATGAACTTCGTAAACCTGTCCTCATAGATATGTGCTTATATATAAAAAAATTTATATAAGAAAATTATTTGCAAAGAATTTTATACAAATGTTTTCTTCTCTGTATATTTAAATGTTATCCAATCCATCTTCTGAGGAAAGAAGCTTTACGAAGATGGATTGAAAGCTGCTTGAGAAGCGCGCTGAGTCAATCTGGATTATCTCATCTTAGCTATAATAAAAGTTTAAAAAATTCAGTGAAATATGATTCAGTTTATAATATTTGTCACCATATACTTACCAATAAAAGCTCGGATACATCCATTGGTGCATAATTCAGCTCCTTAAAGTTAACGTTTTCTTTCTGACTGTAATATTAAAGTAAAACTCGCATGCCTGATGTCGCGTCAAAGGTCACGCTTGGTAAAGAGAGCCTGTATATACATGCAATTACTACAGTAAATAAATAATAAATAAATCCATCAGACATAACTATTGCATTTAGAATTCAAAATATAAAGCCTTAAATCTTAAGAATTTTCAAGGCTTTTTAAAGGTTTTTGAATACCTATGGCAGATGCACATCAGATCTGAAAGGATACGTATATTAGGCATTCGGTGGTTTCTACCTACGGTGTTTCTACCCGTATTAAGGAATGTGCCGTGTAGATATTGTGTGCGCTTGTGTATTTTTAAACCTATTTCTTGCAACTTGAATCGTCTAAAGTTTTAAACTAAAATGTAAAACCGCATTCCCTTTGCAAAAAAAATATGTAATAATTCGATGCGTTCTCAGCAACAAATTGCAATTGTTTCATACCCGATGTCCCCGGACAAAACTTGTAATACCGAAAAGGCCACCAAGGTCACGAGGCCGAAACAATTTGTCGTAACTGCCGCAGCAATCCGCGATAATAGACGTGGAGAAGCGCCTTCACAGCGCCGGCCCGCGACTGAAGGTTTCGAAATTTACGAGGAAAATGTTTAAAAAAATCCCAGCAAATAAATTCTATGTTTGTTGCGTATTGAAATTGCCTTAATCGTTTGTACGACGCGATAATGATAAGTAGCCTAGCGAATTAATCATGATTAATGAGTCAAATGGCAATATGAAGTTCGATATCTCTAACCGGTTAATTTACACAGTTATGGTTAAAAGTATAAGCGATAATTTATTGCTAAGTCTATTTCCATGTAAAACACAAGAAACGTCGTTTTGAGCCATGCAGTATATTTTGTTGATCGCTAATACATGTAATCTGAATATTGATTGATATGACAATAAACTCTTTATGTTACAGCATTTCAAATCTATGTACTGAATGTTAACAATGATTTTTATCAGCTTTTTAAATAAATAAATAGTTAATATCAAAATAACAATCGAAGTTAGTAATCCCCACCATCAACAGCTTGTCCAAGTTCATTCTTGTGGAGTAGTCGCGCTTACAACCAGTATTCTAACAAGGCAGTATTTTGTTATTAACTTTAATTACAATTTTTCTTGTTAATGTGTGACACGCCAAGAATGTAAAATAAATATTTTCACTCGACTATTTTCATCGCATGTTATTATGCGTAAAACTCACTGATTATAGCTGCGTATAAAAGTTGACAATCAAAAAATATTAACCGCTACAATTTTATATTACGCGGGTGCTTTAGATACATAGTAGGTTGATTTTTATGTGCACTGTACGTGCACGTCTTATATTTTGTGAGAAGTTTTAACGTAAAACTATATAATTTTATGATAACACTTTAAAGTGGCGCTTATAAGGGAATCGGTAAAATTCTTTTTTAGTATAACCAACAAGAATATTACAAGTATACCAAGGCTTTATCTAAAGGAGATTGTTCTGATTTATAATATTTATATAAGACAATATAGCGATACCCCTCAGGGAAGGCCTGTGTCCAGCTGTGGGCTTTGCAAAGTTAATGAGGATTAAGAGGAAATTAATATCTATGAAAGTCGGTCTAGATACAAAAAGCAATTCGTTTCGTTAACACATTATGTTTATTAAAGGGGTGCAATTATTGCATAAAAATGTTGCTACTTTATCCGTTTGTTAAAGTTATGTAAAGTTTTGTTTAATATAGTTTATAATAGTACCGTAATGAAGTTAAATATCTATTTGCGCTTGAGTTACTTGCCGGAGTACCACCCAGGACTCCAGCGATTGTCGAAGAACTGCAACCATTCGTGGGATTTAACTAGAAGTTTAAAATTTTTCACTTTAACATGACCGCATAAAATGTCAACGAATTATCTAATGTAATGTCTCGATGGCTTCATAATACTCCAAATATTTCTATTATTACCATATATAAAATTGTATTTTCATAATGTGAACTTTTATTTTCTTCAGTATATTGACTGATTAAAACAATATTTTAAATTACAAGCAATGTTTCCTCAAGGAAACGATGACTTGGTGGCTTAGAACGCAGCCTCCCATTCCATGGGTCCCGGGTTTAATAATAATTATTAGTGCGCACCTCGTTGCAAAAACTTAACGTTTTAAACCTATATCACTTGTTGTAACGAACAAAGAAGTCGTGAGGGAACCTGCATGGCTTAAAGTACTCCATTAAAGCCTCTAAGGCGAGTGAATTCTACCAACCCGCTCTTGGCCAGCGTGGCGGACAATGGTCTTAATCCTTCCCGTGTTAATATAACATATATAGCATCTTATAGTAAAACGATAAAATATACAATGATAATGAAACAATCAGTTTTTCCGAAATAAGCAACACTCCTAAACAGATATTGTTACAAACAATTTCGTTCAGAAAATCACATCCAATTATTCTATACAACAGGGTATTTGATTATATTGCGCTGTATTCTTGTATTAGAGAAAATCGCCTTGCGCGTTCGTTAAGCATGTAATACAACCAGACAGAGAAGCACGGTTGAATGAACACAAGCGAGTGCTTGTGTTCATATGTTTCAGAAGATATTGATACGGTTTGGTGCGAGAACACATTTGTCTGAGAAGATTAATGAGTCTTCATGTACTGGAACTCGAATACCGCGGATTAGAAACACGTCCGTTCATGTTACAGATGTTGGTTGGAACACACCGATCCATTTAAAAATAACAATACATGCGGTATAGTTTTAAGACACAATTATTATAATATCAAAATACCGCTATTTTTTTTTATTAAACTGCAGTGTTTTTAATTGTGTTTAGTTCCTGATGTTACGTAACGATGTTCTTGATGTAAGTGATGGTATAAAAATATTTGATATTGATAAGAAATTTTAAAAATTAAAACATATAAAAGAAATAGATAGGTCAAAACGATTGTGCCATGTGCTGAAAGAACGTGTTTTCTTTCTTTTTTCTTTTCACCGGATGGTCAACGACCGTCGTGACCCGCGTAAGTTGATAACACCAGCTTTCCTCGGGTCTTATATTCTACAACTCTTTTCTACGAAGCTAGGATATTTGATTAAGAACTTCATTGATTGACTGAATCTCATGATACTAATAAAAACAAAATGTTTCAATAGGTTTTAAGCTCCACGCGGCTATATTAGATCATACACATACACATAAATTAGCATCATACAAATAAAGTAATTAGATGAAAGCTTGATAGAAATGGGCTAGGCGAGGCAATTTCTTAAGGTTCCATTGTAACCTGAGCCTTGTCAGGATGCTCTTAAATTAATAAATTACTTCGGAGTCTAGTGAATAAAAGACAAAGAGTTCTCGCTTCTAATTTGATTAGCGAGGAACTTCATCGCCATATTTAGATACCGGCGACCTCCTAACTTTTCAGTATGCAAAATTGAAACATTCTAAATGTAACTTCACGCCTGTAATCCCCGAAGAGATAGGCAGAGGAATGCAGAACACTCCCACATTTCACCAATTTCCTTTACGTCCCACTATGGAATAGGTGGTGAGCCTATTGCCATGCATCGGGCATATATCCAGACTCTGAACCACTACTAGAAAATCTAAATTAGAAAATGTTGTAGTGTTCGACCCGGGAATCGAACCCGGGACGTCCCGATCGGCAGTCGCACTTCCAACCAACACGACCAACGAGGCAGCCAATTTCGCCTACGATAAATTAATTTCAAATTAAAACGAGTGTATAACACTACCTTGCCTGCCCCTGCAGGGAAATACAGGTGTGGAATTAATTCAAAAAGTTATTCAAAATATTATTTATTGGATTGAGTACTGAAACAGTACTATCTCCTCCATTATCCTACAATAAATACTTCGAATTTCATGACACAAAAAGTGAGCCCTAAAAAGAGTAAATAATTCATTTAATCATTCATTTAAAACTTATGCCAGCTTTATTGCTATACAGCAAAAACTGATGCAGTGCTAGTGCTTCTTGTCAAAAGGTTCTGCCTCTGTAATATAACCTATAAGAAGCCCTTAACATCAATGAAACCTTCATATTAGCAGTTACATTGATAAAATACCTAAGCCCCAGCAGCTTGAGCCCGAGAACAATATCCAATACAAGTGTAATGTTGATCAAAATAAACTTTAAGAGAACTATAAATGCACCTACAATCCATGATTTGCACATAAATACACTTATGCATATAAACACAATTAATAAAATTGTGTTTAATATTAACAATAACTTACCATTACAGACATATCCTTATACATAATAATTTGTATTACATACAGTGTCAAAATTACTTCCTGCAGGGTGTAGAAAACTTAACAATTTCGATTCTGGAAAAGTCTGTTCAAAATTCTTTCATCTCTCTACATTCTATTAATGAGCTTTTGACCTGAGCTTCTTAGAAGATATCACCAGTTCGATCTGATTACATATGTTATGGAAATATGTAGTTATAATACATACTAATAAAATGAGTGTTACAATAATCCAATTTGAGATAACCAAATTTCTTTTGAGGCTATTTGATTACCTGGGAATTGTCTAGTGCGCCCATAGATAATATGGATTAAAGCAATACAATTTATTGTAATTGTAAATAATTGTAATTTAAATAAATAAAATTACAAAAGGCGAGCTGTTATGACCGAGGCCAAGATCCACTTCAGATTGTTGTGCCAATGGAGGAAGTAAATAAAAAAAATACAGGATAAGTATAAATTAAAAAACAGGCTGGATAGAGTGAGATCATTTCATTGTTTAAAATCATAAAAATAAATTAAGTTTTGTCTCACTCACTAATTTAGGAACCATATAAAGTTTAATTGAGTCATTGTATGTATATGCAAACTAACAGTAATAAAAAAAGAAGCTCAGTTCAAACAATCTTTTCATAATAAAGAAACTATTATTGTCTGAATACAAGTAAAATTGGATGTTCACATCACTAGTAATTTATAATCCCTTAACTAGCAGTCATATGCCATACAAAATGTAACAGCATGGAGAGTATGGATCTGACCGAGTGTTCGATTGGATACAAAACTTATTTATATAACAGGTAATTACTATTATTTAAAATTAGTACTAATACATATGAATTTTCATGTGGATCAAGTATAAAATAAAAAATTGGAGATATAACACATTGACCTTATATTTAGTAATTAGAATGAATGTTTAATAAATAATTTATTTGTAAAAGAGACTTGTGACAGGCTCAGGAATATATTATTATATACCTGTTGACAATTTTGATGAGGCACACTGATCTTAATTTTAGCAGAGGTACCAAAGATACCAGTTATTTATCAAATGTAAATGTTTATTATTAGAAAACTGGTAGTGTTCATGGCCATGTTATTGGTTTTCGTTCTTTCTTCAGCGGAGGGCCTTCAACAGTTTTGTCCTGAAAAATAAATTTACAATCTACTTAAAAGGGCAAGTTTTACAAATTTTAAATTGAGCTAACATAGTTCCTATAATAGCCTTTGGATTTCCTAGATCTTTTAACTTTATAGCCTCTACAGTGGTTAATTGAAAAAAGTTCAAAATCTATTAAGATTTTTTCTAAAAATCACATTCTTATTCCAATTTTTTTTTAAATGAGTGGACAGTTTACATAACTCATCATATAACCTTGCAAAGAAATTTAAACCATTTGGATAATGATAATAATTAAACATGTAATAGGAAAAATGCTGTTAAACCATTTAAATAGTGAACACTAGAAATGAGTCGGATAATAGATTGGCTGGATACAGGATATTTGGCTAGCTACGAGCGGTCCCACTCGCTTAAATTGTCATCTCACGCTCGCTCCTACAGTAGACTTTCATGGTGTCTGACAAGATGTAGGAACCATTAGAACAGTCTGGCTATCGAGATAACATGTTTTATAGGTCCCCAGTAACATTTATAAAATTCAGCTTTTATACTATAACAAAAGTATAATTATAATTTTTTTAAACTAGGGGTGTCTGGCAATAGGTTGGAACTGTACTGTCTGGCAATGGATGACGTGATTTCTTATGTTATTATGAAGAAAATATATAACGAGATGTGGTTGGGGATGTAGCGTGTTTACCTAAAAAATACCTATTCACCCCTGTTTTAAATAATTCTGACTTTTATTTTTATTTTATTCTGACCCTTTTATCTTTCCACTGTTGGAACATGGATCTCCTCGCAGAACGGGAGGGATAAAGCCATAGTCTGTTAACCTAAATGAAATGGGAAATATAGACACTGACAGCTTGTTACTTTCTCTCGCAGCCTGCAGTTTTTTTCTAAACGAAATGAAATGTTTCACCTTCAGAACCTAATTAATGCTCACTTAGCACAGTAAACATATTTAGATACATTTACATGACAATAGTTAGAAAATGAACATGAGATTACACTCACATCAATTCAATTGTTAATAAATTTTGACAAATTTGCTGACTATAATTATATATCGCACACCCATTACTACACTGTATTATTTCGAAAAATTTCAAAATTGACTTTTTTATATGATTAAATAGGCAAAAATTTGCCGCATCTGCTGCTAAGACCGGCGTATTTCTATTCACAAAACTTTCCGAAAGGCGGCGCGCTAACTCTTTGTTGGTGCTGACACGCTGCTAAGGGCATACCGCGAACATAGAACTAA
>DWTO01004230.1:0-11754 GCA_018244755.1 Jemadia pseudognetus
GCCCACAGCGCTCAGCCCCGCGCTGGGCAGCGACTGCACGTCCGGACATCCCGCCGCTCCGCATGTCTGCTCCTACAAATATTACATAGCTGGTAATATCATTTGTTCCACTATTAACCAAATCTTGAATACTAAATGTTACCTCCAGTGTATCAGGATATGCTTAGTGAGCTTATCTATTACAAGTCAAAACTGGTATTGAACAAAGTCAATTATACATTTAAATATCGTCATTCAAAGTTATACGTCCCTTACCATCACATTTCCAGTTAAACATTATATTTGTTCACATTTAAAGCTCATTGAGAGCTCATATTCTTGTTCAAGTTTTAACGATTAACTTACCTCATAATCGTCATCCAAGAAGTATTCTTCTGGGGGCGGCCACTTCGGCACAGTTACGTTCGACGGTACGTTCAGCTGTAGCGTCGGCATCAGATTTTCTGACCAAATTATTAACGCTCCACCGAGTAGTAGCGATCCGAAGATTAGCCCAAAGTCTTGGGATGCGCGCAGTCCTCTCAGAGCCCTTCTCAACACTATCTTTCGCTTTCCCTCATCGCCAGCGGCTTGCGCCAATGACGTCGCCGATATGCTCAAAGCCAGAGCCAGCGGCGACAAGGTCATGCCGCAAGCACCGTATAGCAAGAGAAGGACCAGTAAAGGAGTATCTACGGTGTGAGCAAGCAACAGAACAAATATTAATAGATATGCTATCGTGACGGTCACCCTCGCCCCTGTCTTTTGTAGGATTTGAGATGAGAATGGAGCTACTAGCGCTGCCAGCGCGTGCATGGTGGCCAGGGGCATGGCGCCAGCGTCTGCGCCGGCGAAGGCTGTGAAAGGCAACAGGGCCATTGAGAAAAGACCGTTCGCCACGCAGAGGAGCGTGAATCGTCGTAGCATTAGTTTGGGCACTTGAGGAGGTTGTCTTGTGATCAAGCGGCGGACAGAAGCGGCTCCAATCGAGGACGTCGCAGAATCCCGCCTGCGGTTCGGAACAGGCGGCACCGCTACTTTCAAAGGTGCTTTCGGTTTCTGCCATGGCCATTCTTTTTTATAAACCGTGTTGACCGGTATCTGAAAAATGATGCGTACACATAACAATGGCAGTGACCAACAGTTTTCCGTGACCAATGAAGGACGGAAATCAACACATATTTACGTCAAAACTTAAACAGCCAATGATTGTTAATCATCTTTATTGTGTAGGGTGGAGGATTTTGACCTTTAAAGGGGACAACACAACAGAAATAATGAAATAATAGAGCGTGCGTAAGGTATAGATGGTGGTGATGTAGATTACACCTCCTGTAATCCCCGAAGAGTTAGGCAGAGGAATTTAATACTTTCCACCACTAACGTTTATGTTCCGATATGGAATAGGCGGTGAGCCTATTGCCGTACACCGGGAACATATAGACATTTTTAATGACATGGATAATAAATCTATCAAATCGAAAGTTTCATAACATTTTAGTTTCGAATCCAGACTTAGAATAGGAACTATCCATCCACGAATTTCGAAACCAATATACAAATGAAAGGACATTCTTGGATGAATGGATGGTAACTGTTTTATATAGTATTAGGAGGTATACAGTAAAAGCAAACGATTTGATTTCGTTGATCATAGTGAGGTATGAATGAGAGTGGCGGCCGCAAACCTCAATGATGGTCCGGTTCCTGTGTGGGTCGGAGACGGTGCGCGAGGCGGTGCGGGCGGCCGGCGGCCGGGAACGCTCCGTCAGGTCCGGGAGGCTGCCCATGCGCTCATCCGCCGTTATCTCTTATCCGTCACGGTACTAGCTATCTGCAAATAAAATTAATAGGTTTTTAGGGCAGCCCCCTATTCTTATTCACCCTATTTCCGAATACAAATGTCTCCGCGTAATCGCCGTCGACTTGACCACGAGTAGGTATGTCACTTTAAAACTAAATACAGACTTGTATTTACTTAGCAACTTTGGATAATTTAAATAATTATATTAAGAATTTCATTCCGCTATCTCTTTAACAACATAAGTCACATATAGGTGGATACGATCCGTGGAAATCCTCATAAAATGATTGCCTCATTATGCTGTGCATACGAATTACTTCCTAATTTTGAAATACAAAAGCATAAAGGAGTGATATGAACTTTCGTTCTTTTAAGGACACGAAGTGGAATTGGTTGGATCCAGCTAGGTAGGTTATTCGGGGGCTAAGAACAGGGTGCAATGGCGTTAATTAGGGGAGGCCTATGTCCAGCAGTGGACAAAGACAGGCTAGCATGATAATGACAATGAATGTCCAGTAGTGGACTTAAATAGACTGGTAATGATGATATTAAGAATTATTGTCTAGAAACAATTATCAGATTTGTTTCTTATTATTTGAGTGGGCTTACGAGTTTTTGTTATTTATATCTGATCTCTGTAAAAGATTTTGTAAATCTTTTGACATTACATATAAACTGTTACCTGTTGGGCATAATATTATTTATTTATTGTTTTTATTTGTACATCATATAAAATTACATAGGTGAACAAAACAATCTTTAACTTTAAGTTAAGTATATAAATATAATAGATATATAAATAATAAATAATAAATAGTATTAAGTTCAGTATATAAAGGATAACATTTCTTATGTGTCTTTTGTTACATTTTTGTGTACTTCTACTTCTGTGTGTGACAGTACAGGACATGAGGAATCCTTGTGTGAAATGTGTATCAAATACTAATGAATACTTAAAATACAATTTATGAATGGATTCATTACTATCATTGTATTGTTTACCTGTAGGTCAAGGGTGGCTACTTAGAAAGGGAAATGTATACAAAATACGCTTTAATGAATAAAATATTGACAACAACAAAATAAAATATTGACAACGAGGCAAATGATAATAAATGAATTATATTTTTTTTTTATATTTTGAAATACTATTTTAAATAAATACGCAAACATTAAACTAACGCATTGCATTGGAGAGCAACCATAATGTTTAAGAAACTTTAAATACAATTAAAAAATCCATTGTTACCCGTCAAACGACACTGTTTTAAAACACAACGAAAAAAAAGGGATCACATATATACATTTGTGGTCATTTGTTTGTTTATCCATTTGTCAACAACGGTTATAGACGCACACAATAAAAAGTTTTAATATACAGTATAGAATGTACCTTATAAATTAAAAAAAAATTACGTATATATGTATGTTTAAAGTAACATTTTCAATTCAATTCTATAGGCGTTCTCTAAAGGGGTGTGAAGTCTGTCAAACCACACTTAGCCAGATTAGTAGATGTGGCCTTAATCCACTCATTCTGAGAGGAATGCCGTGTTCCAACAGTGGAGCAAAAAAAGGATCGAAGTAAAAATCTACAGACAAAAAGTGTGTGGTGATTCAGAATATACAAAAGGCAATTGCAATTCATAGCACGTTGATGATTACAATAAATCATTATAGAGGAGTTATTGACCACAGTTTTTATACCGTAACATAATTGAGATGGATAAGTTTTGAAAACTAGTTAGAATAGAAAGAATAGAACGTTCACCATTATTTACACATCCCAAAAGAGCACAGCACAAAATCCTAATGTTAAAAAATATTGAATTATATTACGCGCGCACAATATTCGAACACTGTGTATAATTTCAACTGTGTATAAACGATGGCCTTGTAGTAACACTCATATTTAGACCGATCATGATTTCAACGGGGGCTGTTTGTTAGGGAACCACTCGCAGCTCGATCGGTATGAGACTGACTTGGGCAGAGTGGCTGGGGTACGTAGGGTGACCATACGGATCGTATTATTTATGGACATATGTATATTTAAATTGCACGCAAGCACTAATCTTCTCGATTTGAACCAAATTAGTTTGTAAAATATTTATATATTTATTCAATTACATATTTATTCATTTTGGTCTATTCCAATATACCAATTTTGTGAAACTCTGATGTCGAATCTGGAATACCTCAAGTTGTCAAGTTATCTGTTGATAAATTAGATGGGGTAGATATGTTCAGTACCAAAGAAGTTTAAGGCTCCTCGGATAACCGATAACATCCGCGCCACGAACACTA
Organism: Jemadia pseudognetus; assembly: GCA_018244755.1. NCBI lineage: Eukaryota > Metazoa > Arthropoda > Insecta > Lepidoptera > Hesperiidae > Jemadia > Jemadia pseudognetus. The sequence goes on from DWTO01004230.1 coordinate 4,091, forward strand.
CGTAATCTTACAACACATTTATCTCATTTGTTTCATAAAAATATCTTTCACTCACGAACTCATTGATTGTTCATGTGAAAAATATTCGTGAATGTCTCCAATTCATTAGGGGATGTGGTGACCCTCGTGGATGGGGCTCCGGGGTGTTGGATGGGAAGGGGGTGGACGCAGGCGCCGTGGAGCGTGCAGCCCGCCTGACAAGCAGACCAAATACACAGAGAACCAGAGCTGTTGCAGCGTAATATCAATAAATAAACGTGGCATCTCTCCGGAGGTCAACCTGTGTTGATTAAGATTGATTTATTCATGAAGTTTGTGTATCAACCCACCGCTTGACGACGCAAATAGTATAATTGAGGGATGTTAGTTATAGCGTCCGATGTGATTGAAATTATATGTGGTCTCGATGATCAGTCCTTAGCAGGTGGCTGAATAGCTCAAGTTACGTCGATATGCAATAAAAGTAAATATGATATTTTTCTTCAGACAAAAGCGATTTTTTTATAGGGTATACATAAGAAAAAGACATTATTTTTATTATATTATACACTAGCTTCTTTGCAGGGAGACGATGCGTCGTTTACCTTATTTATGTTTAAGAAGAAAAATCCCCCACCTTGAATATGAATAATTTTAAATAGCAAAAACAATATGAATGAAATTTGCTATGAAGATAGCTACAAGGACAGGTTGCTCATTTAAACTACCATACAATGCCTCAAAATAATACAAGATACGTATAGGAATTACGATTTCCACCTGAATCGGGTTAGGGTAAACAACGGTTGAATTAATATGATCTTGTATAAATGTACTGATGAAATGTATAAATGACTGCCTCGTTGGTCGTGTTGGTTGTAAGTGCGACTGACGATCAGAAGGTCCTGGCTTCAATTCCCGGGTCGAACACTATAAAATTTTCTAATTTAGATTTTCTAGTAGTGTCTCGGAGTCCGGATTTGTGCCCGGTGCATGGCAATAGGCTCACCACCTATTCCATAGTGGGACGTAAACGTAGCTGGTGAAGCGTGGGAGAGTACTACACTCCTCTGCCTACCTCTTCGGGGATAACAGGCGTGATGTTACGTTTTACACGTTTTTGAATGTCATTTACAAGAAACAGCTAAAAGAGTATTTGGAAGGGATTTGTATGATTATTTTAAAATATCACCATCATCAGCCTATTGATGTCCACTTCTGGGCATAGGCCTCCCCTGAAGGGTTATGTCCATAATCCCCAACGCTGGGCATGCGGGTTGGGGATATATAAAAATATAATACATTCAAGTTTTTTCAGGTTAATAGCAATACAACGAGACTATATTTATATTGTCAAGGGGATTTGAGGAAGTTTTAGTCCAATTCTTATCCCTCAAATTATGATAGATAATAATTCTACTTGATTAATTTAAAGTTAAAAATTTAAATTCAATTTTTTTATCCTCTATGTCAATTACAAATTATACGTATACTGGGATATCAAGAAAGAAATTCACTCGTTGACGGGGCTCAGCGAACGTTGATATAACAATTCCCTGTAATTTCGTAGCGCAACAGAGCTGTCTGTCAGCGTTGTCGACGTCTGAAACGATGTAAATCGAGCCGAACGAGTTTTAATTGACAGGAAAATGATGGGAAAATTCATCGGCATATGTACCTATTGAGTTTCAAGTTTATTATTATATCTTCAAGCCAGGTCCGTTACGGAGTATGCAGAGAGCACCGATTATCAAATATATCTATAGCTTATATAGCTTATAGATCTGATTTGGAGACTTAACACCTCCATCGACCAATTACAAACACATAAGGTTATTTTTCGTTCATCTGTTGAATACAGGTCTGCACTTAGCAGGGTTAACGCAATAGACAGCCACGCAGGCGTTGTGATCTGGCAGACTTCACATACCCCAGAGAACATTATTTACGTCAGGACTGCTATATTTCGCACTGTGCTATAACCGATCTTGCTAAAGTCGCGACAAAACCAGCGACAAGCAGCGTGGCTAACAATTTCACATTCGTGTTTTACTGCCCATAAAACATAACACCGTACATTTACGCCGTTGCGAGAAATTTTGCCCGTTTATTTTATGTTTTTTTTTGTATTTCCCCTTCCGTTGATTTCGGCTTAATGTCCGGTCCGAAGGGTCTTGTTACATCCAAAAAACGGAAAGTAAAGCGAGGAAATTACGAAATGGCAATAAATTGGATGTTTCATAATTAATTGTTCTTTATGGAGCCGCGTTATGGTACAATTTCAAAATGTAACCTCACCCCTGTATATCCCAAAGACGTCGGCAGAGGAGTGTAGTACATTCCCACGTTCCACCAGTTACTTTTATGTCCCTCCATGAAATAGAAGGTAAGTCTATTGCTATAAACCGGAATCAAATCCAAACTCCCAGTCGCTTCTAGAAATTTCCGATATAAATTCTGAGTCACCAAAATCTAACCATACTCGACCCAGGAATAGAACCTTGGACCTCGCGATCAGCATTCACTGGGGCAACGAGGCAGTCAACGATCTATCATTTTCAATGGTTTTATTTACTTGTTACATAAGTATATGAAGCTAATATTAGTGATTGAAGGTAATGCCCTGCCCCCATTAAATGGGACATATACCACAGCTGGTGAAAAGTGGGAATACTACAATCATATGCCAACACTTTCGAAGAAATACACGCATGATATTATATTTTTCAATAGTATGAATGCTCTTATACAAAACAAAATGATCTGTAACGCGTGTCATATCTTGCAATTCGCACTTGGCAAGCGTAGAAGACTACGGAATTTTCCATTGGGACAACCAGTGTCCAACAAAGGCTCACGAATAAAAACAAACTTCGGTTACCGTGCACGGTTCGTCGTGACCAATTGTAATAATTGGACGTGGTCTATTGTACCCATCAGCTCAATTAATGGCCCTCGGGCGTTGAGATGAAAGAGCGCAATTTCCATCTAGGACACATGTCTAGTTAGGGTAATAATATAATTGAGCCGATTCGTCGCAGGACAATTACAGCACGCTTTGATGTTAATTTATCTTTTAATAATGTTTTTTGATTTCAAATTCCAAATGGTAACCTGGATTCTGAAGTTACATTTGGTGTGTCGTTTTAGGCTCATTCATTGACTGGCCCGTTGGTGCAATGGTTAGCGAACCTGACTGTTGCGCCGGGGGTTGTGGGTTCGATGCCCACCCAGAATAAATATTTGTGTGATGAGCACAGGTATTTGTTCTGTATCTGGGTATAAAAAAATATATCTATTTAAGTATAAAATTATATGTATATATGTAGTTTATCAGCCGTCTGGTTACTATACCACAAGCTCTCTTGACGCTTACTTTGGGATCAGATGGCCGTGTGTGGAGATGTCCCGAGATATTATTATTATTATTCCATACATATAATTTGAACATAATATATTAACAATAAAATGTTTATTGTGTTATATTTATTGTCTCTTATTTAATTTTTTTCAGGACATGGATCAATGGGAATAAGTAACTCGATTGGATCTAATACATTCGACATTCTGCTGTGTCTCGGCCTGCCGTGGCTTATCAAGGCTTCGCTCACACCAGCAGAGCCAGGACACTACTGGGTTAGACACTCTGTGATGAACTCAATTACTTGAAGTTCGAAAAAACTTCCGACTTAATTAATATGATGAATGCGAAAGTGTGTTGTTCACTTATGCTCTTCCAATCGATAAATTCTAATTTTCACATCTGTCCACTAACGAATACTATATTACTTGCTTATACGACATAGTGCTTGTACGATATCTTGCGCGAAACCGCGGCTGAATGTTAATTACAAATAAATGCGCTCGAGCGGAGCAAACGCCTATGCGAAATCGTCGTTACTAGCACAGCGATATGGTACATGTTATATTGCGTTATATGTGTGTTACAATCATTTCTGACGCAGTCGAAATTGCTAGCGACGTTGATACTGGCGCTAGTGTTTGAATGTAACGTGTTTCTTATGTCATTAGGTGAAGATTAACTCGATGGGCCTGGAGTACTCGGCCATATCTCTGCTGTCCACTCTGCTCCTGCTGTACCTGACGTTCTGGTTCAACAAGTTCAGGCTGGACGCGGCGGTCGGCAGGGCATGTCTCGCGATGTACGCCATGTTCCTCGTACTCGCCACGCTCATCGAGCTCAACGTGTTCTTCCCAGTCAACGTGGGCACTTGCAAACGAAACGAACTCAAATTGTAAAGTGTCGGGAGCAGTGTCCCGTAGCAGTGTCGGAATGGTTCTAGATCGATCTATTCTTTGTGTGTTAATGTGTGTACCTCAGTCAATGAGCGTGTTTGTTAGAGTAGTTGTTATTGTAGAAAATTTTCTCAATTTCTCCCCAGTTCGGATCCTACGTACGTTACCTTGTGTCGTCGCGACGCTCGCGCGACCTAGGAACTAAGTATTTAACGTTAGCTAAATATATCTTTGGTGTTGTTACCTATTTCGCACGTATCGTTGTAATCAGATATTTCAACGTCGTAGAGATTTTAGAAAGCACGGCATATTGATGTAAAGCTTTCGATGTGTAGATTTAAAAAAATACAGTTTTGTCTGTCTTTATAGGGATTAGGTCGTCACTACTTACTGGATTATACTCTATCTAAATATCATTCAGTGCTAACATGGCTACGTGCCATGTTAAGGTATTGATTCGTTTTCAATTACAATGATTTAAATGATTCTATTGTTCGTTATGGTGATCGGTTTTGTTTTGTTTTTTTTTCAAAAAAGTGATTTTTGAATTTATTTAATCAACCAATGCTATGGTTATAATTGTTATTTTAAGCCTCATGTGATGTTTTTTTTGTAAATAAATACATGTACGGCATGTTGTAACACAAATTTAAGGATAATTAAATATGAATTTTTATCTCCATCACTCGTTTCATTCAATGCTAATGTTAGTAAAAACTACAGGTAATTTCTAAGTAGCGTTACGAAAACCTAATATATATATTGAAGGAATTGTGAGTTAATTAAAAATTAATATATTACTAATATAATACTATTACTAATGCTATAACGTAAAAAAAAAGTAACTTCACGCCTGTAATCCCCGAAGAGGTAGGCAGAGGAATGCAGAACCACTCCCACGTAATATAATATTAATATGTTATATTTACTAATATAATATGTATTAATATTATATTCACCTGGAATACGTAACATCACGCCTGTAATCCCCAAACAGGTAGGTAGAGGAGTGTACACTTCTACATTTCACCAATGACGTTTACACTTCACTATGGAATAGGTGGTGAGTTTATATATATACACCGTGCTCATATCCAGATTCCGAGCTATATATATAATATATTAGCATATATATTTTTTAGTGGTAGCTCGGAATCTGGTAAAATACAAAAACGGCCGACCCAGGATTTGAACCCCTAACCTGTCGGTCGGCGGTTACGCTTACAACCAACACGACCAATTTCCGGGGATAAATTTATATAATCATATTACACTACATTATATTTCTTTATTCATTCTACAATCAAGGTCATAAAAAAGATTCTAATTAATTGAAACACGTTTCATTTAAAAAAGATTAATTTAATTTACAATAAATATATATTCGCATACAAATAATTTAATTGTGCAATTTAATTCGTTTGCATGATAACAATAATGTAATAATAAACAATCAAAACTTACAAGCAATGTTTATAGATTGTACATTTATAGGTTACACAAAAACTATCAATATAATTCAGTTAACTGATGTCAGAAGTATTATTTCTTCGGGCCAAATGCTCCATGTTGTGGGGGGCGACGTCCTTCTGAAAAGAATTCAATAATCATTCGTTAATAATGCAAAAACAGAAATGAGAACAGTGTTCTAAGTAACTCCATAAAACAGTGTGTACTAAGCATTATAAAATAAATTTGTACTAAGCATTATAAAATAAATTGGACATGCATGTATCCACCCACAATAAACATTAGCAGAAGTACATGTTGCCTGAGTGCAAAAAAAAATTGAAGTACATATATATTTATGTAATTTATCGGCCGTCTGGTTACTATACCACAAGTTCTGATGCTTACTTATTGATAGATGCCCGAGTGTGGAGATGTCCCAAAATATTATTATTATTAGAACGGACCTTACAGTACGCTCTCACAGCTGTATATTGTATATAACTGTATTCATATGAATTAATAAGCTATTATAGCGATGTCATTATCAACATTACATATACAGTTGTGGATGCACCGTCAGTGGAGCAGAATAGTTAACAACCGCGCAGACTGGCATAGCCGGGCACGGTCAATCAAATAATTAACTTCGTTAAACGTTAAATCGTTATATTTTGGAAGATTTAACGCAAATTAATCGTTAATCCGTTAACACATGATAAAGATTGCATTTTCTATATCATTGCATTAATGATCTACTTACAAAAACTGTTGTAGGTTCTGAAATTTAACAGGCTAGAAACAAAAAAGATGTGTATAATTGGAGTGTGTGTGTGCATTTAAAAAGAAGTGTATAATTGACTGCCGCGTTGGTCGTGTTGATTGCAAGTGCAACTGCCGATCGGGAGGTCCTGGGATCAATTCCCGGGTTGGGCACCACAAAAATTTTCTACTTTAGATTTTCTTGTAGTAGCTCGACACGGACATACGAATCGGTTAGTCGGCGGGCGTGGCGAGTGTCAAGTCGATTTCCGCGCGTTGTAACGGACGTCGTAAGTTACTGTGAGGGCGGTGTGTGCGTACAGGCGCTCCCGCTCGCGCTCCTGCGGCTCGTTGTCGCGGTACGCGGCGCGCGGCCGCCGGCAGTGCGGGTGCTGCGCGGGCAGGAAGCGGTGGATCATCGGCGTGAGCAGGTCCCGGTGTACCTGCGACATGATGCTGCTTAATAGGATAATAATGAAACCTTACACAATTGTATACATTTTTTTAAGTTGCGTTCGGTTATATGCATATATGTAATAGTTGCTGTTGTCCAGCGCGACAGACTATGGCATTATTCCCCTCATTCTGAGAGCGGACCCGTACTCCAACAGTGAATCGGTAATAAGTACGGAGAAAAAATCGTATCCCTCAGTTAGGTTTACACTGGAACAAGACTCACCATAGACGGGTCTTTGGGCTGTGTGAAGTAGGACACGATCGCGCCCGTCACCACGCACACTAGCATGCCAATTAACGTGTAGTAGAGGTAGCTTACGCGGTACAGGAAGAATGTTCCCGATCTGGAAACACATCACCATCATCATCATCAGTGCACGTCTCAAGCAATCTCTATTTAGATTATTGCAACGGAAGGTTTTCAAATACGGAACGAGCATTGACATTTAAACAAAGCTTTCTTTTTGTTGTAAGGAGTTGTACGTTATGTTTGTCATTGTTTATTCCTTAATTTAATAGATCCACTTCATTTAATAATAGTATTTACAAGACTTAAGTAGTTCTTATTTTTTGTTGTTATTGAAACATGTGACTGTCTCGTTGGTCGTGTTGGTTGCAAGCGCGGCTGTCGATCGGGAGGTCCCGGGTTCGATTCCCGGGTCGAACACTACGAAATTTTCTAATTAAGATTTTCTAGTAGTGGTTCGGAGTTCGGATATGTGCCCGGTGCATGGCAATAGGCTCACCACTTATTCCATAGT
>DWTO01004231.1:0-11751 GCA_018244755.1 Jemadia pseudognetus
AACTAGTCGGGCCATTACGGAAAAAGATACGTGAGTCTAGCCGGCTTAATTCGTAATAATGTGTAACACTCACGAAACATTTAACAATAAAATACACGACTTTATTTACGCAGACAATGACGTGATGAGATTATATTGAAATAAACGGGTTAAATTTAAAAATATACTTGGATCCTTCAGTGTCAGAGTGATTGTTTTACATGGGGTAATTTTAAAAAAGGGAAGGTAAAAATTAAATATTGCATAATATTATTTAGTGACATAGAGTCGTCGTTACAAATGGTGAATAACTGGCAAAATAAAATAAAAATGAATTTATCAATAATTGCATATGTATGTGTGCCATTATAATCAATAAATTTTTATGAATAGTAATTTTCTATCGCATTGGTCAATGTCATTAGTCGGGTAGAGACGGATTGTGGGAAAGCCATAGTAACGAATGACACTAACAATGCAATGGAAGCATTGAAAAATATACTAGTAACAGTTACTGTAGAACGTAATATTCGTATTTCATGAAATGCATTTTACCTATTTTCTTGTTCGGTTCGTTAAATTGAATATCTAATTTGATTGCTGTCCTTTTTGAGAGTGAACAGCAAATGCATAAAGAATAATCCAGAAAAACGCAAATATGAATCAGAAAACCAATGAAATAAAAATAAATTTATATGTTTTTAGCAGTTTTAGAATATTTTCAAGTGTAATGAGAACTGAGAAAAATATATAGAGGAAATTAAAAGGTAAAATGAGATATTAAAGTGCCATTATACATCTGTTGACTCAAATATCTGTATGTTTTATGGGTCACCATGTCGAACGCTTGTGTTCATTTATATTATCTAGAATTTTTCAGCGCTCCTTGAACACTTTAAACGAAAACATCCACCTAGTTATACAATCCGCATATCTACAAAGACGATACGTACACACGGATACGGGGTGCGGGCTGGAGTGTTGGAATAAAATATTCAGGAACATTTGTGAGACACTATTATTAGCGATACGACGCAAGTGCATGACAAGGATGGGGCGGGTTTGAAATAAAGAATATAATTAACCGCACTAAAAAAGCTCGATATACCAAGTATAGAAACCTTTTCCTTTCAAAGTCTTGGTGTATATCGTCTTTTTTAAGTACACTTTCGTTGGTCGGGTGGTTTGAAAGCGCGACTGCCGATCGAGAGGTCCTGAGTTCGAATTCCACGTTGGGTATTATTGGTATAACGAAATTACTAGTAACAGCTTGCAGTCTGGATTTGTGCCCGATTTAACGGAATAAGGTCATCACGTAATCCATGATGGGATGTAACGTAACCAGTGTAACGTGGGAGTGTACTACAATTCTCTGCCTACCTATTCAGGGATTACAGCCATGGTGTTACGGGGTTTAATCACACTTTAAGTTAGTTCGGGAATCGTTCAGGTAAAAGTGCCATAATTTCATATTTAGTGACATATAATTCAACGGAACTAACGCAACTAATGATACGCATTCGAAATTGGTGAGGTGTGATTTGGCTCTCTCTTTATTATCCCCTTGTCTTTAGTTCGGTTCACTGAGAAGATTTATATAGAAAATAGCGTTATTACACAATATACATAAAGCTAACGACATGTTGATACGAGCGCTCGTCGGGAGCGCCTCTACGAGATATTTTCGAAGATTTCACGAGCATTATCGTTAGCGATACGACGCTAGTGCGAGGCGGCGATAGTACGAAAATTATTGCTGCTTTAATAAGTTGTGCGGAGGTTGAATCTTTAAGGCCCTGTCTTGTGTAACTTATGTAAGGAGCTAACATTTATGGAAGTTTATTAGGGATTTTATCACTAAGTTCTTTATAGTTCCCGTGTCGGATACGTATTTTCTTAGGATAGAAAAGGTTAATGCCACAATTAAAAACGATGACCAGCTATGGGTTAGAAAACTTTTTTACACTTTGGTGAACATTAAGGATTTTGACATGTATATATTCTAAAAATATCTTCTAATGCATCTTATTTAAAATAACACAAAATTAAAGTAATTGTGACAATTTTTGTTTAACAGATGGCGGTACAAGTATTCTGAATTATATTTGGAAATCGAGAGAAGGACAATTATAGTCTCAATATTTTCAGTACCACTTTGATTGCCGGAAAAGTTGGTTTTAACACAAAACACATTTATTCGAGGACAAGGGATCACATACATAACGATAACATTCGTGGAATAACAGAAAATAATATTCATCAATTGTGATAATTTCAAAAATAAATTTTCACACAAATATATTACTGGGTTTGACAACTTACAGAAGTTTACTTTCAATTTTTCATCCTATTCCAACCAAAATATACACATATTTACGTTATTGGGTCGCGTCAACAGTAATTACTGCTCTACGATGAATGATTTTTTTATGACATGCAATCTGCTTTGTTCACGCCTTTTGTAAATATAACATGTCACGTGTGGATGAACCTTGTCACGCGAGCTATGCATCGATTTTATATGGGTGGCGTGAATTTTAATTTTTTATGTCCCGTCTGCAGTACACGGGCAGGTGGAAGCTTACCGTTCTTTCTATTCGATAATTATTTCCGGTTTTTTATAACGTGGGGTCTGGAGGCAAGAGGCAATACGATCAGTAATGATCTAACCTTTTATTTATACATGGAACCAATTTGATCTCGAAGCCCAACCTTTTGCAATACGGTTATGAAATTTGGGCCTAGCAGTCTTTGTGTTAAACCGTAAACCGGGTTCAACTCAACGGTTTTAAGGTTTCCTTCGGCGTATGTTTCCGGTAAATATATGCACTTACTATAACAAACAATAATAGATTAGTAGTATTCAATTGAAAAGTTGTAATGAAATAACAGCAAGATCGCAATACTATAGATATAAATGGACCCGTTGGTAGGAAGGTTGCGAGCGCAACTGCCGATTTAGAGGTTCTGGGTTCATATATCGGGTTAAGTGAATTTTCTATTTTAGAATTTCTGGCTAAAATTTTCGGTAGTGACTAGGAGTTTGCATTTGTGCCCGGTGTAGGGCAATAGGCTCACCTTCTATTCCATAGTGGGACGGAAACGTAATTGCTGAAACGTCGCAGTGTAGGTACTGTACTCATCTGCCTGTTTCTTTGAGGATACAGGTGTAATGTTACATTTAGACATAAATGTAATCACGTTTATTGAAGCCCCTTTGAGAACCAAACAAAGAATGGGGTAACTAAGAAAAGCGGAAACTTGTCTGTTAGTTTTCTACGAACACGTAAAAATTACTACTACTACTACTGATTACGGGATATAGATCCCGTAATGTACATAGTAATTTTTACATGTTACACTCTATAGTGATGTAGATTATGTGATTGGATAATATCTGTTAGGTAAATGAGTTGTAGAGAGGGTGCGCGGCTTTGCAACGCAGCGTAAGACGCCATCGGGTTCCTTGGGCGATCTGCGGCATCCTGCGGCCAGAACTGGCGAGATCCGACGTATATAGGGAGGCTTATGGTGAGCAGAGGACTAAAACAGGATGAGGACAATGGTGACGCTTATTCAACAACAAAGTTGTCATTGTTATCAACGTGCACAAAATGGAGCGCAAAACGATTATACCGTTAAATATAGGTACATGTTTCCAATGTGTATTTCAGATAAAATATGATGAATGGACGTTTTTTGTTTTTGAAAATAAAAAATGTGTAATATCGATAAAATCTTAGCTGAAGTCGCTCCGCGCTGCGATGTCGAATCGTCAGCGTATATGTCGTGTTCAATGTGACGTGCAAAATGTATGTCGGCGAGGGTGGAGTGGGGCGCGCGGCGCTGGTGGCGCCCGGGATTTATTTAAAGCATTTTTTCCATTCTTCTAAAGGATCTGCTGTGATTTCGTATGATTATAGGTTGTTAAAGCGCGTGGGGGTCTTGTAAAAAATCAAAAAATATTGTGAGCTTAATATGATGTACAATAAATGCGATGAAGTCGAAAAAGAATCAGGTTTTTAAAATTTATAACCTATTTATGTTTATTATAATAAAACGTAGAATTGTGTTCAATAAAATCTGACCCAACGAATAATTCTAGTAGCACGAAGGAAATGAAGATTTTAGTGTTGCCGCTAAGTCTTGTATTGGAAGACACTTGACACGTAATTATTTGACAGTCAGTCCTATGTATTTAAAACAATAGATCAGGACAACAATTTAAACAATAACGATCATAAAAATAATTATTACTTTAACATGCATCAATTTCGTCATTTTAAAATCGGATCTCAAAAAGCCCGTCAAAATTTTTTTCGCACATTTTATTGTACCGTCAAAACCTTCCCGTCGTTTCGAGCGAATATTGCAGAACGGCGAACTACGTCACACCCGGAAAGCTTCCAACGCCTTCCTGCCACGCGACGGAAGTAAAGCTACGTTTATAATGGGCAATCCGTTGTGTAGTGGTGTAAGCGCATATACCAATTCTTCCACATAAATCATACTAGCGACTCGCCCCGACTTCGCTTGGCTGCCATTCTATGCACAAAGTGGTATCTTTGGGCAGTGTCGTCCGCGCAGGGTTTCGGTATCGCGACTACAGATTTTTGATCATTGTAAATCCGTGAAATCTGTTAATTATATGAAGATTAATATCATATTGATCAAAATAACTTAGTATAAAAATCATTGTGGGTTATTGATTGGATATATGTGATTGGATATACACAATTAATAGAACAATATTTTGACATACGTAACTCGTTCAGTTTAGTTAGCGTTAGCAATGAGACCGCGTAAAATTAACTTTTCTTATTTGCTGTAAATACAACATGCATTTTTATACTTATAAACCATTCGGAAGCAATTATCTGAGTGCTAGTGAAAATCGCATCAATTTTTTTTGCACAGTTTAGCAGATATAAACAAACAAATATACAATCAGACAGAAGCAGACTACGATTTTGTTTTAAAATATACTATATATAGGTAAGTCTTACATAAAAGGTCAGCAAAATAATTTCCCAACAACATTGTACTACATACTTCAGATAACCAGGGTAATATTGGGTAGAATTCGGGAGTATTATAAGTAAGCCATCATTTGCGTAAATCCGAGGCCCGACAACACAATGGGAGTGACGAATGCATGCAATGTCCGGTGTCCGGTCATCGCTTACAGCATTGTCTAGTTGAGTAAATATGCTAAAATAAAGCCTTAGTTATTATATCTATTGAATATAATCATCTTATGTAGTTACAGGCACAGTTACGAGTATATTGGGAATACTTCGGAAGTATTATAAATAAGCCTACATGGATGTACCTCCGCGGCCACACAACACAATGGGAGTGATGAATGCGCGCGACGTCCGGTGTCCGGTCATCGCTCACCGTGTCCTCTACTTGGGTAAATATGTTATAATAAATATATATAACCTAGGACATCGAAAATAGTTACAGTCTAGGTTGCGATTATCCGAAAATTTGTATTTACTATAACTTAATCAATTGTGTTCCAAATTTGAGGCACAGGGGCTAGAAATTCTAGTTACAAAAATCCAATACCACCCGCCTCCGGGATATGAACTCAGGACGTCTCGATTGGTGGAGAGGAAGCACGAAGCGAGGGTTCTCTCACATCCGCATCGTCATATATTTACCGTATGTGTTTAAATACATTCTACGTGAGCAAACATATATTAAATCAACATTGTATCCGCGTAGATACTGTTTACATTTATCAGACACACGGGAATCGCGCAACTTAACAAAATATCCGTTACACATGCGAAATAATTTTGTGTTATCTCAAATTTCGATATTCGATTTGCCTTTATATAAATAACGTGGAATTTAGCTAAAATTATAATACCGCTGATTGATGCTACACACTTTTATAGTAACTTTTTATGTGTGTGATTGAGTGTGTGAGTGTGTGTGATGTATCAATGTGTTGTATTATATGGCCATTTGAAAACTGTAACTTGTAGAAACATACGTTGTATTAGATATCAATTAGATCAAGACTGTAGGCTGAAGTGTTCCATGTCTGCTTACCCCTATTGGTCAATGCACGTAAGAAAAATGTTGCCATGTTGCAATAAAATATATTAATAATGACACTAACATTGCATTTAAAACATTTTGAGGAACACAAAGTGTCCTTGTGTGTGAATTTTTTATTTGCAACTGAGAATTCATTGATGTTGTAACTGATTTCAGCCACGGATGTGGTCCGGGAGTGGAGACAATAGGAAAGCTGCTAAAGCACTTACCAGTGTACCACTTAGTAATCGAACGGTAGATATAAGCAGATCCGAGGGAAACCTGACAAGTGTCTGACAGAAGAATGATAATGGAGTTGGGGATGAAAGTAAAAGGATGATGTGTATAGACTTACTCATCAACATTCGGCGACAATACCGAAGATCCTATTTCTTTTATATTTCTGGATATTCAAGTGGAATTGAGGTCTAGATGTGACATCCAGGAGGACATGCTCAAGGTTTTATAACTGGCTTGCAATAAGGAGGAAAGCTATTTTATACAGCGAATGTTTTATTTTATTTAAGAACCAAACTGAAATGCTAGGCGTGCATCCGCGTCTGTAACACGACAGTGCAAGAATTGATATTTAAATTAGCCAGTAACTAATAGAAGAAACCGCCGCGGGGGACCTTCTGAAAAGGGTAAGGGAGTTGCTTAAGGGCCTCGGCGAGCGGATGTGGCGGCCCGGAAACGGTGCTGAGCGGAAGCGAACGAAACCCTCACTTACTGCAGTCTGTTTGACGGAGGTTTTCTTAATAAATGTTTATCTGATATTCGCTACATGCAAAATTTCACATTCAAAATCAGGAATATAATACGGGTACTATTTACACTCAAGGAACATTCTCGAAGAAAACATCACACATAAGTAGGTATCCTGATGGTATGATAGAATCCGCTGCAGCCGATTTATGGCTATAGATATCCTCATTTAATGAAGGTTTTGTAACTTACCTTAATGAACCTTTTGGCTTTTGTTAATAATCCTAAAGTTGTGTGTCGTGACGCTTCGGGGCCTAAGGGTACCATGTCCTTCAGTTTCTCCAAGCAACTTCTGAGGTGTGCTCTCCTGGAACCAAAGAAAGTAGCCATTAGTTTTACAATGCTGATGCAGCATGTAATTATTTTTTTGTATTTTTCTTTAAAGAAGAGATGGAATTATGTAACAGATGTGGCCGAGTACAATACCTCTCTCTTCCTGCGATTTGCAAGCGTTACGTTCATATTGCAAACTGCGGTATACGATATTTATAAGGGATAACGTCCCAGTAACGAAGAATGTAAATAAAAATATATGAAAAAATAGGATATAAATCGGTACGCGATCACGTAGACATATTTTTAGTCAGCAATCACTTTTAAGTTTAGGATTTCTGGTGGCGCTTGTATTTATGACGCAGTGCTACTCGTACATTATATGCGATCTGTATAATGAAGCAACGCCGAGACATTTTCGCAGATGTGTAGTTGCCTGTACGTAGGTTCTTCATTGGGTGCAGTAAGCAGGCCAGGCTGTCTTTTCCCAGCACTTTGATTCGTGAAGTATCGTACAAATTTGTTGTGCAGGGTCTCCGGGAAACAATTGACATTCAGAATTATGTGTGAATATTTCTGTAATATATTCATTTAACTTACGATTTCAGCAAGTGTATACAATTAGCATACATTTACGGCAATACAGAGTTTAAAAACGTTAAATCCGCCTCTACGCGGCGATGTTGAAACAAAAACACAGAGTCGTGTGACTCAATGGAAAACGTAACACTAGAATGAGTAGGTAACAGAGTAAGCGAATACAGAGACCATAAAACAAAAATACGATGTCGTCCCCGAGACGGGAAATACAAAGTAATTATTCAGGTAAAAATAATTCGCCGCACAAAAAAGTATAGAACGATGGAATATTCTTTGAAAATACGGGTGAAACAAAATGAACTGTACTATTGCAAGGGCTGGTGTGTGTCATCGGATAATGTAACTTAATGTTATCATATGAGAGTTCAGTATCGAACAACGGTAGTCGGGATTGAAATAATAAAGCTTATATCGCTAATTGGTTCGTAACAGAAATGAGGACTATATGGTCTTATTTTTCGAGTGTGTTTGCCTTCTTATATTTTAATCTAGTTAGAATTGTTCCTCAATAATCTCTGAAAGATGGAATTAGCAATACGTAATACATATATTTGTTGCTAAACATTTTCCTGTATTTCAACTTGAAGAGAATGTTTTAAATATCAATTATGTCAATTTATCCCACCGAGTGGATAAGTACCTCAAGTGCGACTAATCATAATCTACTTTACTCTAATTTATTTTAAACTTTTAGGGCTAGAAAGGGCGAATTTAATGCCTCATAACATTTTCTACCAGTCACACCTTAGGATATGGTTAAAGTAACTATTATATTACATTCTACAATAATATTAAACAGATGTCTCTAGTGTTAAA
The DNA here is from genome assembly GCA_018244755.1 of Jemadia pseudognetus. NCBI lineage: Eukaryota > Metazoa > Arthropoda > Insecta > Lepidoptera > Hesperiidae > Jemadia > Jemadia pseudognetus. The sequence continues at coordinate 8,488 of DWTO01004231.1, forward strand.
ACTAATAAAGTTCAATATATAGATCTTTATTAAATCATCTTTATTCATTTTTTGTATATGTCACACATTTAGATTAAAACGTTTTACAACTTCGACACAATGTCATTTGTGATTGCAACGTCAATTGCATAGCGAATATTTTAAACGTCTTGATATCCAAAATATTTGTACTAGAAGTATTAATATCAAGTCAAACAATTTTACATCATAGATAATGTATTCGAGTGCGTAGTGATATTCGATACGAAACGGTGAGGATTACAGTACAATTTCATTTTCCGACGGCGGGCGGGTAATGGCGCGCGAACCTGATACACACCTGTCACCCGCCGCCGACATTTGACAGTTCACAACAAAATGGCGGCTTCAGTTCGCCCCGAAAAATACAAGCGTGTTGTATTTATCCTTATATTTCTACATAGAGACGTAGTCACCTTGTTGTTTATTGTAAGTACGATATAAGGTAATATTCGCCGTTACCCCATGAGGGTTGCCTAGAAAATATAAAATAAACAAAGAGGATGTTAAACACGTTTGGTTATTTTCCCAACAAATTACAACTAGTACATATATGCTGTATAAACTTGTAACATACGTATTATGTTGTGCTGTCAAGTGACTTTTAAAAGTGTACAATACTTTGTCGTAACGAATGTCGATCACTGGCAGGATATTTTCCGAATATTCCGAATAAAAGAAACAAAAAAAGAAATTATCGAATCGGAACTCTGACGTTACGTAAGTGGAACGGAAAATGCATGTATCCGAGTGTATGCGGGTCGCGAACGACATTGTTTCAGCCTTTGTTACTTCACAGTTCGGCTTCTTTTTTAAATAAAATCCAATCAGAGATAAGAGAATAAAAACATCTCTGTTGCAAATGTATGTAGTTTACAGGTCTGTATTTGTACGTACTGTACGTAATTATGTATGTGAGTGTAATAAATGGATATTTGTCCACATTTTATCTATTTTTTACGTGTTTGGGAAGCGAGAGGACGCTTTCGTTTTATGTTATTGTCGTAGTTGGGTACTTTGGTCACCCAAATGCTAAGATCGCAATGGATACTATAAATTTATATATTTTCAGAAATAGCCATGAAAACCTTACAGGAGGAAAAACACGAAAAAATATTGGGCCTACTGTCGATGCTGTATAAAGTTAGCAACTTTCAGAGTACTGTAATCAGATGATAAAGCATTTATAGTTGCATATATACACATCATAATAAAACATGGCAATAAATTCTGCACTTTTACTAGCGCAGGTCCTGAGAAGAGATCCACCTTCAAAAAATAAGGGTTAATTGGGGCGGTGATGTTGATGAAAAATCGTTGAATGAATTATAGCAAATTGTCGAAGGTTTTGTGAACTTAATTAAAAAAAGTAAACTAAAGTTAACAAAACTTTATTTAAGTTTAAAAAAACTTTATTAAAGTATCGTTACTTTGCCAAAATATTAACTTAAGTAATATTAATTAAAATGGACCCCAAAATTACACCATTATCGCTCACTTAACCGTTATGTTAATAAAGAAAAACGAATACCGAAGACGAATTGAAACATTCCAAAAACAAGAAAAGAACCACGATTCGGTATCATCCTCGCCAGAACATCAAAAGGGGCTTAGCATTCCTTCGAGGATAAAAATAAAAACGAAATAATCGGCGAAACAGAGGAGATAATTACGGTATACATTCCGTCCTTACCTCCTCTTAATAAACACAAAGAATGAAACACTGGAACTGATGCAAGCCTGCCTTGTCTGTGGGGAGGGAGGGGGAGAAAAGCGGAAAAAAAATCCTTTGTAAAGTTTGCGTTAATGTCGGGCAAAAATTGAAATTTGCTTAGGGTGCGTTTGGAACGCGGAATGGTCGGGGCCAGGGCTGCCACGATGTGACCCAACAGTATTTGGATATTAGATACGAAATACTGACCGAACAAAGCCAGGCGACACTGTAGGGGTACGAGAACACTTAGAAAAATATAACAATACTATTTATATGAAATCTACATAACTGTAATATACATTAAGAATTACTTCGCTGTTGTTACCTTATAATATAAATAATTTTTATTTGAAAATGTAACTGTTAAAATAAGAGTAGTGTTAATTATGATTATCTCCATCGATATTTTTAAACGACGTTATTCTCCAAGAATGCGTGTTAAGACGACAGTTTACTACGCTGGCTACGTGCCCTTTGGCAGACTTCCCACGCCCTAAAGCAAATTGTGGAGCTATCGTTGTTTTCTTTCCCTGTAATAGCAAGTATTCATATATATTTAAAATTAAACGTCATTTAATATAACGGTGATGGCACAGTATTCATACAATATAAACACTGCTGTTTGATTTAATGAGTTATTTTTTAATTTCCCCTATGTGACAGCCCTAGTTGGAGATTCTTTTTATTATCGCCTTCTAGTTCAGGCTCTTTCCAACTGTGGCCGAAATGTTGTGTTTATTCGCAAATGGCGTTTGAATAGTATTCTTATGCTGATGGGATGTGAAAACGGCCTAAAATGGAACCGCTTGACATCTCTGACAATTTCCGCTGATTCTGTAACGCTTTGGTTTTTTCTTTGTTCATTTTGTGGAAATGGCAAATGGGTATGCAGGACACCACGTGTTATATGGTAATTAACATAATGTCACGTCTGTGTTTCCTCGAAACAATAGGCAGACGAGTCAAGCATACTCCTTAGTTAAATAGTTATGTTATACAGGTTAAAATATTTGGCACTCGGTGGTCTCTGCCTACCCCGGAAGGGACCTGGCGTGAGGATATGTATGTATACAGGTTAAAGAAATAGTTACAGCAGCCCATTAAAATCTGTACCCGATCCATAAGAGATCCGTCTCACCTAGTTAGTCATAGATCTGACAAAACTGCTAAAAACAAAGTAGGAACTTATAAATACCCAGTATGTACCTGGTTAACAATTCCTACAATCAGGTAGAACGATCCTATTTAGTAGTAGCGATAAAATAGACAGAGCCGCGGTGAGTCCGCAGGCGATCCATAGACAAAGGGTTTTAGTATTTTTAAAATGTACAAGCATTTGCAATATCCTTGGCATTAATTTGTTATGTGAACCTATTTCTTGTTAGTTCCAATTAATATATTAAATGAAATCATTAATGGGCCATAGATTAATTAATTTACTACATACAGACATTCTGTTGTAACATAAATTCTCACCTTCATTATATATTTTTTAATTTTGTCTATAGTGTAGGCAACACTACACTACTCTG
>DWTO01004232.1:0-11751 GCA_018244755.1 Jemadia pseudognetus
ATATGTGACCAAAATGTACTCACTCTACCTGTACTTTCGAATTCTCATCTGCACTCAGTTGGACAGCTTACAAGTGATGGCATAGTGCTGAAACTTATTATTTTGTGCTCTTATATCGTTCTAGATAGGTCACCTGGTGGTTCAAATGACCCATAACTTTTTCAGCATGGGCCTGTAGTCTAATTCGCGGTTTCCATAATAGAGACATAATTACGGACCTTAACCCCCTGGAATAAAAAGTTTTACTTAGTTAATTTTTTTACCAATACTAATCTTAAATTTGACAATTGACAGCATGTCATAAATGACAAGCAAACCGGGTATCAGCGCTATCAGCGGAAGCGTCCTTCCTTACTCTTTCACCATTTACAATTAGATGAATTACGCCGCCATTATTTGGTTGGAATCAAAGCCTGGACGTCCAGCGTAAGTATAAACTTAAGCAATATGTTTTCTAAATTGCAAAAACGTGTTCTGACTGTGACAATTCCTAATGTTCATTTGCATGCGCTTATACTATTTAATAAAACGTTGTGCAGTGCTGTTATTAAAATTTAAGTGCATAATGCGCCGCCCTACGTTTGTCCGAAATAATTGAAATAAATACTATCCCACTTAGTAAAAGACTGTGTTGTACAATTATGGATAGATATAATATTTATACCCTCCCACTGCATTGCAGGAAGCGTCGCGCGCATCTCACTGCAGTAAAGTACATGCGCAGTCCAAGGATTCGGAAGTTTACGACAATCGATCCGAATGCAGATGCGTAAATGGATGAGAAGTGTCTGAATCTAAAAGTGTCCATTCTCTCCTGGGTTTGCTTCTTGTGGAGATGTGTTACTGCTGACTGCTGACTGCTGACTTCCAGACCAATAAAATGAGTGTCACCGAACAGCCTGTAGAAGAGAGTCACCAACGTTATGCGTCGCGTAAGGTGTTGAAGCTGAAAAAACATGAGCAAGCCATATTGCCAGACGAAATTGCCAGTAAGTGTCAACATCATCTACCAAGTTTTACTTTTTTCTACCAAGTTTTAATTTTGTATAATGTAATTTCACATGCCTGTAGCTGTAAGCATTTCTAAAAGCTATGGTTAAGGAAGTAGAGGATGTCCTATATGTATAGATATCCTGTATAGATTGAAGATAAAACTGACAATAAATGAAAAAATCATTTATGTTTTTTTTTTATTTTACTGATTGCACATATTTTTAAATTTTACTTATTGCACTTATGACACTAATTACATGGTGTACTTTATTAGTTTGTTCTACAAAACAGATTCTCCTTTTGACACAGTTAAATAGTTGACATATTTATGTATGTAGAATTCTAAATGTAATTTAGTTACGTCATTGTCATATATGTAGAAGACTACATTTAAGGACTGACAATGTTTAAGTGGTGCTGTGACATGATGTTATTAATTGTTAAATCTTATAAGCATTACTGCAATTAATATATTACTAACTAATTAGTTAATCACATTACTTTGACACTTTTCGGCCACATTGTTATAGTAAAAATTAGAGCATGTACTTCTGAAGAATGCATTATAAGGAACAGCATTCACTGATATTTTTTACCCTTTTTCTAACAATTACATCAAGTGTGGTTCCATCTGTTAGTATATAAACATGTATAACACTTTTATATGAAAATTAATTTTGTTACAGATGCTGATGACTTCTCAAAGGTGTGCAGAGTGTGTGGACATATTGTGGACCAAATAAAGCCCATATTCGGTGATACAGACGAGCAATATGACTTGGCTGAATTAATCCGAAAGTACCTGTTCATCAAGGTATCATTTTCAGATTCACTTATTTGACCTGTGGACTAAGTGTTTTTCCTTGTAAATATTTATAAAAATTGTAAACAAATGTAAGTTTGATAGTGCTAATAATTGTATTTGATCATATAAATAATAATTTATATAAACAATTACTCAGTGTCGGCTCGTTCTTTGATCCCATGCCAGGTCACAGAGAGTCATAAGATGCGACTTAACCTAGCGTTGGCAAGTCCTATTATGTGACATCTGCCTAGGCACAGTAGCGTAGATGATACTAAAAGCTGTGGTCTGCAAACCCCAACCCACATGCTCAGTATAAAGATTCAGGGCATTACTCCTCAGGGGAGGCCTATGTCCAGCAGTGGACTTCAGTAAGATGATGATAATTGAATACAAGTGATGCAATGAATAGAAACAAGAATATGATCAGAAATGTGAAAATACCAGGGGGAAAGAAATATGTACACATTATTAAATAATTTTTTTAGACATGTTTTAAAGTTGTAACAGTATGTTTGTAGATGTGTGAAATGTTTGTAGATAAGTGAAAATGACCAGTTGCCAAAGGGAGTGTGCATGATGTGTTCGAGAAATCTGGTGTGCTGGCACAAGGTGGCCCGCCTGGCTCGCGTCACCGACTTCGTGCTCCGACGCCATCTCGGCGCCCGCCCGGCCGCACCGCCGGTGTGTGTCCAGCGAACTCATTCACCTCATAATACACTCAATGACATAATGTATATTAATTGATTTAAAAGTATCATCATGGAAAAACCTCGAACTTTGCAAATATCTATGTTTAGTCAAAGATAACAGATTTACTAAGTTTAGGACGTGCTATATTGTATGTATTTATTATACCTTTGCCTTCCGATTCTGTAAACCCAGTATTAACCCTATGGATTAGGAAGTCTCTCATTATAAATAGAAAGTTATTCATATATACATTATTACATGAGTTCGAAACTAAATTACATTGAAGCACTAAGTACATGAAATATTGGATTTATGCAATCAGTAAGGGAAATGAAGTGGGAATATTTTTGAATATCCTGTTTCTAATAAAAATTTTAATATTAGAATAGGATAATTGTACTGCACACTCATGGAGTAACTTGGTAATTGTAAGAAAATTTTAATTCCAGGAACCAAAGCCAAGTGATAGTACTGATGACATCAAAGAGGAAACAAAGTAAGTGTTTCATATGATATTATATTAGGCCTTTATAATATATAACTACTGACCCCAAATATGACTTCTGTACAATTACAGGTATGAGTCGACAATGTTACTAGACTCTGTCGTTAGAAATATACTTGCTAATTACTTTCTCTCAATGAATGTGGAAGAAAATTTGAATTTAAAGTATGTATGCTTAAAATGCAATGGTATAAACGTTGGAAACACAGTGAAGGAGTTAACTGAACATCTCGGTATGAGCCATTGTTCTGATGTACAAAGTGAGCAGATGTTAGACAAGTTTATAAAAGACAATCTAATGTTTGAAGAGAGTCTACTATTAGATGACTTTGATGATGTCGATGGTGATGCTGGGACTATCCAAGACGAGACTGTACTTAAAAATGTCGTAGAAACACCACAGTTTTGCTGTCCATATTGCAAAAGTATGTTTTCATCAACATCGAGGCTAATATGTCATCTTGGCAAACACGTAGAAGTGAGCATTGATAGCGGAGTGGCGTGCTGTGACAATTTTTTTGATAAGAAATCATTCATGGCCCACCTTCAGAAACATCATGTAGCGAAAAGTTTAAGTGGAGCAGTGTGTAGAACTTGTGGGTTTTCCGCCGACGACGATGAGGAATTACAGGTGCATGTGAACCAAAAACATGTGGATGCAGACCTAAATATGAAAGAAAATATTAAAGAAGGAAAAACTGAAATTTCGAAATATAAAAAGTACATTCCCGCAACATGTCCAAAGTGTAAAAAAAGCTTTTCTAACAAGTACAACATGCTCATCCACATGAAGAGTCACAGCGGCGAAGCAAGGAGATACACGTGTGAAAAATGTAATAAAACGTATAGAAGTCAAGGGAGCCTGACTAATCACAGGAAAGTTGTGCACGAGGGCGAATTGAGGTTCGTCTGCACTTCGTGCGGAGAAGCCTTCCCTTCGCGAATTCAACGCGATGTACACTCGCGACTGCATACGGGTCTTAAGCCTTACACATGTGAATATTGTAGAAAGTCATATAGAGCGAAAAACACGTTAAATAGACACATGGAAATGCACTTCGACATCAGAAAATACACATGTCAACTGTGTCCAAAGAAATTTAGGAAGAACTCACACTTAAAACGTCACCTAAGCACACATCACAGGATATAACTCGGGGTTATTTGTTGCAGATGGATGCCTCATCGTATCAGCTTCGAATGCTGTCCATTTCCAGAGAGTGATATAAATATAATTAAAGTTGATCCAATAGACGCAATAGATTCAAGCAACTGTACAATGGAGATGGATATGTATAGTAACCTCGATTGTGAAATAAATCATAAACCAGAACTTGATTGTGAAGTCCTTAAACCAGACCTCGATAACACGTCACATCTGGATGATGAAGACGCTCCACTGTCATATATCGCCAACAGTAAATCATCAGAAGCGTACAATAAATTTTACGAAGCTCTCATAAATTTTAGAAATCATTACGTTAACGAGCATAAATCACAACAATATAGCTACCCCGATTTCACAGATTCTAATACTTCTGACGGAGAAGATGATACACAGGAAGCTGAAAAATTGGATATCAATAGCTACGACGATCTTACCCTATGCAACATGAGGAAAGACAGAATGGACGAAGAGACTAGAGTCGAGCTCAGCGAAGCGAGAACAAAGATCAATGGTAAGCTCAGTTATACATGTAAAATATGTGGAAAAAATCTAAGCTCGTCGCATACATATTTATTTCACAAACGAATCCATACTGGAGAGAGGCCATGCGTGTGTCACATTTGCGGGAAGCAGTTTCGAGCGCCCAGCGGCCTACAGCGGCACCTCACGGAGACGCATGAGCGCGTTCGTCGGTACTCCTGCAACATTTGCCCGAAGAATTTTAGTAACCTACAAAATTTGAAACAACATTTTCGCATCCATACCGGTGAGCGACCCTTTGAATGTTCTCATTGCGGCAAACGGTTCACCCAAAGCAGTACATTACATGTACATCAAAAGACGCACAGCGAAGAGTTTCCACACCAATGCTCCGATTGCGGGGCCAAATTCAAACTACGACCTGGGCTCACGAGGCACCGACTAAAGCACACCGGCGAGCGCCCGCACGTGTGTATACACTGCGGGAAGGGGTTCCGGCAGAAGCACGAGTTGAACAGTCACGTGTTGTCGCACACGGACGTCAAGCCGCACGTATGCGCCGCGTGCGGTGCCGCATTCCGACAAAAAAAAGCATTGAGACATCATTGTAAAAGGGCACACGACGGCAGCGCCACCGCGGAAGTCTCGCATCACCTCCCGTACGACCATGTTCCGCCGTACTAAGAACATATATAATGCCATCTGTGATGTTTGTTTAATATACCATTTATATTCATGTATTTTTGTTTTTTTTTACTTTTACTTTCTTAGCTTCCTTACTTGCATCGTCCTCTCGAATAAACAGTTTCAACCAAGAAACTTATAAAAGTAATATATTTCACTTTTCAGTCAAAATTTAGAGTTGAATATCATTGAAATCCAAGTTGAGTCTGTGGAATCCAGCGGGGAACTCGGCGAAAAAATAACCAATGGAGAAACTAATGAGAAAATAAAAGCAAATATAACGGGTGAAAACGGCAAGAGATATGTATATTGCAATGCCTGTAACAAAAGTGTAGTTTCGGGTTCGTGGAAACGGCACGTGAGGTGTCATCAGGGAGAGCGAAGGTATAGCTGTGCGACGTGCGGCCTGGCCTTCGGCGACAGCGGTAACCTCGCCCGCCACGTGCGTACGTTACACGCCGGCCAGCGACCGCACCAATGCGCTGTGTGCCGCCGCGCCTTCTCGCGGAAGAGCCATCTTCAGGATCACATTAAATCACACCAAGAAAAGAGAGATTACGTCTGCGATATATGCGGAAAAGCTTCAAAGTCCAACGCCGCCCTCAGGATGCATAGAAAGACGCACGATGACTTCTGTAGATTCGAATGTATGGAATGTGGATCAAAATTCAAAAGGAAAGCGGAATTGAAGGCGCACGTTACGGTTCACACTGGTGAAAAGGCTCACTTGTGCGGTTGTGGGAGAGCCTTTAGACTTCGTAGTCAACTGACCGCTCACTCTAAAACTCACGGCAGACGGAATCAAAATTTTGAGAAGTAGTAATAGTATGATGTAAGTAATGTTGAAGTACATAATGACGAGGAACTTTGTTCCAGGTACAAAGACGCCGGCACCGACCCGCAGCCGGAGCGCCCGCAGCGCGAGTGCTCCTACTGCCCGCTCACGACGCCGGCCGACATGTACAATAACCACTTGTTGACGATGCACCTTCAGAGGGTGTTCCGCTGCGAACAGTGCCATTCGTTCCTCGATAGAGGTGACATGATATTTCACATGTCTCAACATGCTGCCGATATTTGCTCCGAAAACGTAAAGCAGAATTACAATAGCAGTGAGTCACCTAGCACAGAAGAAGAATCTACCCAAACTGAACAGAATGAGGATAACGAACTGGAAAGTCTAAAAAGTTTTGTACGCAGAAGACTAGAGGTACAACGTAAAAAAAATGAGGTAGCACCTCCTACTAAGAAACGTGACCTGGATCGTAAGGCAGTTGGAAAAGTGGTGAAACAAGATCGCGTTCGTAAATTAGAAGACCATAAAAGGAAGGCGACAATAAGAAATAACGACGAGCCATGTAAAACAGAAATAGAAATCAGCGTGGACAACAAAGTGGTAGGCGAAGACCGACCCGAACCTGTCACTGCGGAATCCGTACAAAACGTCAATACGGAAAGTTCGACAGCAAAACGACCGAAAAGGATTAAAAAAGAACCTGGTGCCAAACGTGAAAAACAAATAAGTGAAATCACTGATCATACCGATGAACAGGTGTTCCCCGAAAATTATGAGGATTTTGTTGAGAATGACGCTACTCTGATACCCAAGGAGGAAGAGCAGGAGAAGGAAAAACCTGATAAATCTCCTAAAACATCTAGAACCTGCCCTATTTGCGGCAAGCCGTACCGAGCGTCGTCCAGCTACTTTTACCACATGAAATACTTCCACAAACGTAGCAGAGAACACGAGTGCCAGGTGTGTGGGAAGAAATTCGGCACGAAAGCTAACCTGACGCAACATGTCAGCATTCACACAGGCGCGTACGACTTGGAATGCAAGGAGTGCGGCAAGAAGTTTCGCTCTAAGCCGAGCCTGTACATCCACGAGCAGAGCCACGGCGGCGTGAAGCGCTACGCGTGTTCGCAGTGCGAACGCTCGTTTCGTTGGCGCACGCACCTGGCGCGACACGTGCAGCGGCACGCGGCGGCGCGTGCGCATGTGTGCACCACATGCGGGCGCGGCTTCAGCGTGCGCTGCGACCTGCTGCGCCACGCGCGCACGCACGCCGCGGCCGAGTTCTGCTGCGCCACGTGCGGCCTGAAGTTCGCGCAGAAGCGCTACCTCAAGGCGCATATGATCAAAAAGCACGCGGACGGTGGCTCGCAAATGGTGACGCGCTCCTGATCCGAATTCCGCGTTACTCGCTCACGCCTGCGGAGGCGAAAAGAATAGACTTTGACTGACGTCATTGATGCTGTTAATAGCATCGCTGTGAATTAGTTCAGCACGCACTGCCACCGATTGATTAGGTTTCTCACGCGGAAATTAATAAATCATTGACGAATAAGAAATTATTACATAGATAAAGATATTATCGATCTACTTTGAAAGCTATTGTAAATATTTTAACAGCATACCTTGAATCGTATGTGCATGTATATATCAGCTGAAATGAATAATTCTGCAGTGAGTCACTGTAGCCAACCGGCGGCTGTGCTGCTAGTGTTCAATGTGTTCATTTTTATCAGTTAGGAAGTATAGAAGTGGAGTGTACACTGTAGTTATAAAATAGTACAACGTCCGAACACAGCATAGCTGTAATACACCTCTCAGTAGGATAACATAAAGATGATCCATTTTCTACTGTTGTCTCGTTTCGTTTACAAGTGACTGACGAAACGGTGACTGACATCTGGATGTATATTGGAACAATATTTTTTTATATAGTCCGCCATATCCAATTGAATGGTGTGTGACAGCTTATTGGTGGCTAGTGTGTTCGGATCAGTCTACGGTACTGCCTTCTGTAAATAATATTAATTTTGCATTTTTATACATTTTTATGAAATGTTTTACATATATAATCAATAAAAGCACACTGTAAAGGTAATGTATTGTGACCTATATGATTGAAACACATGACTTTAGACACTTTTAGCTAATGTAAATAAAAAGTGACATATTTATTACATATAATTATCTTATATATAATCTTAATGTATTCAGTAACAACCTATTACTCTGTAACCTGAAATTCTATACATATAGCTTTATATAATCTACTCAGGAGCTATATAATCCTACATATTCATGTAAAAAGTCTGTAGTTTTAAATTCCAATACAGGTAGACGAAATGTATCCTAGTAACAAGTGCCATTTGTGTAGTATTATAATTATTGCGAGTAGGAGGGTGTACTGTGGGAGGGTGAAGGATCTCTTGTAAATATAGACTGGCTAATCTAAGATGTGGATGTTGATATATGTGTTATATAAGTAGTTCATAAGATGTGTCATCTCATTCTCGTACTCTCCATTCATGTGTCCTAGAGCTGACCCTTTATTTAACTAGGGTGAAGACTGGGGTTGTATAATATTGAAATCTTTAAATGTGACTGGTTAAAAATTTTAAGCAATTAGCTGTGTATTCCTATAGTGTAGATGGATCGAGGGGTACTAGTGACTGTACTCTGTTGTTGTTATGTGACTATGTCGCAAGATCAACAGCAACAAATGTGATGCCTTCAAACATGTGACTGCAATTTTTATTCCTATATCTAGTTGTACTTGTGTGTTCCTTAATGTAGCTAATAAAACATTTTTTCATAATTAATATGTGTATTAACTTACAATAGATAATTATTATATACTATATAATATTTCTTTTTTATAGTTAATGATACAGATCAATGCATAAGGCGACTGACACATTTAATCTTTATTACGACTGGAAAAGAGGCTCATATTACTCAACTACATATTTGGTAGTGACTGTAGATTGAACCAATATATTTAAAATTATTATTCATACTGTAATAGTACATACTTGTTCCGACAAGAGCATAAGGCAATATTCCAAAACTGATACAATTGAAATTCTCGAACAGTTAGGCCCAAACCTAAAATGTTGGACACAATAATAATATAATTATTTAATGAGATGTTATCAGGATTTTCATTTGTACTATTTAATAAGTACCAATTATATAATCGCTATTAAAGACTGAGTTGTCACTAAGAAAAATATTTAAATTACCATATATAAACCAAAAGCAGAGATATTGAAAAGTGATAAGAACAAATAACGAGCCTATTATTTCTAATTGAATAAAATATAATTATGATAGTTCGATAAATAATATAATTAACAATTATAAGTTTGGTTTTACATCGTATAATATCAATTTGTACTCATTGAAGAATAGCCTTACGGCTGGTTTACATATGTCGCTGACATCTGAGAGCAGGCAATTTATTAAATAATGTAACAATGTCAACAACCTTAAATAAAATAAAATCAATAATATGCTAGACAATGGTCACAAATAATATCATTATATGATGTGAGAAATCATGCAAATGCTTTCTTATGGCAAAAAATATGTGTTGTGTGATAAATAATAAACTCGCTGCCACCCACATTGCCTCAAATTTGAATAAAATGTCTTGGTACTTGATTCAATACGGACCCTACCATAATGTAAATATACAATTTAGGCTGGGATGTAAGGAATTCCAAGCTCCTCCTTAAGAACCCGTGCCTACCTCATCTACCTGTGAGGTACCGTCCTGTACAGCTGATGAGGATTAGTGAAGAACTGATTGCAGTATAGTGTGGACTAGAAACTCAATTACATTTCAAAAATCAAATAAATTTATGTCCAAAACTTGACTAAAACAGGCTGACTAATTCGTCCACCCTCTCTCACCACTGGGGTAGAAGCACCCCTGAACATAGCTATGACAGCAGCCAATTAATTGCATTATTTATTAACTATATTCAAATTATACAGTATTTTCTTTACACATTTTTATCAATCACAAGCCTAATTCCTTAACATATTATTAGCTACCTACACGTCAAATGGTAAATATGATGGATATAATTTGAGCAAGTATAACACACTAGTGAAACAATTAAAATTGAAAAACAGACAAAAAAACTATTAAATACATGGAAACTTGGCGAGAAACGAGAGATTCATTTCTTTAAAACAGTGATTCCTAACCTTTTAGTGATTTGAATATTTGTTTTGTAATGAAAAAAAACCTAACATCACGCCTGTTATCCCCCAAGAGGTAGGCAGAAGAGTATAGAACACTTCCACGTTTCATCAGTTACGTCCCACTATGGAATAGGTGGTGAGCGTATTGCCATACACTGGGCACATATCCCGACTCCGAACCACTACTAGAAAATTTAATTTAGAAAAATTAAATAGTGCCCAACCCGAGAATTGAACCCACGGCCACCCGATCGGCAGTCGCACTTGCAACCAACACCACCAACGAGGCAGTATAACCTACAATTAGTAAAATTTTATTGTCTTGTAATATTAAATTCTGATAACATAAAACACGTAACGTCTTCAAAGACTACTTCAAATGCTTTCAGAGATAAATATTCGTCCGGTGACCACTGGTTAAGAAACACAAGATTAAACATTTATACCGATAATTGGAATATTATGTTTTTTTTTAATGACAAGAAAAAATTTGTTAGCATTACACAAATTCGCTGAAATTTTTTGAAACTTATAGAACAATGGTTTTTGTGGCTAATGACATTTGCTATTTATGATACCTAAGTATAATTTTCTTACACAGGATGAAATTCTTATAAACATTAGTATTTCATAGCGCTCTACAAGTAAAGCTATAAATTTGTCGATGTAGTCAGCGCTCTACGCCACTGTTTACATGATAAATAAAATTACGCAGAGCTCCGTATACCAAAAGCGATTCAGAGCGGCAACCTCCGCTGTCATAATTTGTATGGGTTTTAATGAAAAATGCACACTAAACGCGCCACATAACACCACAATTGACGTGTGGACCTCATAACTCTTACAACTCCACTTAATACTATCAAAATAACCAATAGCATAGGAATTACAGATAAAAAATCGTAACTTGTCGACACAGCTTTAGTTACTGATTGAGTCGATAGGTGGCGTGGAACGGCCGTTGTTTTCATTCACGAGGCGCTGCCGCTCGCGATACATCGACACCTGGATATTCTCGAGCTGATGGTAGCGGCAAACCTTCAGCGTCGAGAATACAGCCAACCCCACCCACGTCGCGAACGCACCCCATGCTCCAAACTGATTTACAATAATTAAAAGAATCTGTTAAATGTGTTCAGTTTATACATTTTCCGGTTCATATACTTATCTACCAAATACATATACACAAAATAATTCATAAAAATCAGTCAAGCCGTTTCGGAGGAGTTCGACCACCATTACCCTTGACTTGAGATTCTTATATATTAGATTAACCTGCTATTCAGTAGCAAATGTAAGATTTCATAATATTCCTTTAAAACTGTTATCTAAATATATAGTATAACTAGAGGCCACCCGCGACTTCGTCCGCGTGGAAACCCTACCATAACGTTCAATAGTATTTGCGTGAATCCCGT
>DWTO01004233.1:0-11751 GCA_018244755.1 Jemadia pseudognetus
CATTTATTTGTTCTGTTTAGAAATCGAACCCACAACCCTCAATTACCAAAACGTAACATCACGCCTGTTATCCCCGAAGAGGTAGGCAGAGGAGTGTAGAACACCCTCAATTAACAATGCCCATTAAATAAGATTTTTTTAACATTGAAATTTAATTAGAGAATACTGTTACTGGTTTTGAAGGAGAACACTCCTTGTTGCTTGTTCACCAGACTCGTCTCATACCTCCAGCATATACACCTGGGAATATGTCAGAAGTAAACTTGTTCCATCACATACATTAAACTATATGGTAAATTTGAGCAGTAGATACGATTGTGAGATACCGCCGCAGGTTCAATTGCTGTTGATGGAATCATATTCTATGACCAGTAGGGCAATGGAGGATTCGGCCGCCAAGTCAAATGTCTTATTTTCAGCATATGTTAGAAATAATAAATGGTACCGTAAGTTGATGGCTCGAATTCACTCCTCAATCTGGAACAGAATTACGCAAGTGTAACTTTAGTGTAACCTGTTATTCCACAGACGGATGTTTGACAAAAGATTACATCATTACTACTAGTTAAAGTATCTTCGTTTGCAGAAAATTTCAATACGTAATTTCCGTGTAATGTTTCATACGTAAGGGTAAAGTTAAAGGTTTAAAATATCAGATTTACTATTTATTTTAAATTTCATTTTTATCTTTTATAAATGCTTCTCATTATTGTTGTACAATGAAATTAATATCTTCGTTTGACGTCCAGATTGATGTTCTGCGTTTTCTACTGTTCTATCAGCTTCTAATAATTACATTAATTTAAAAATTAAAATAATTTTATTAAGTATACTTAATTCACAGTGTTTGTACGCTCCTTAGCCTGAGGTAAATTAACAGAAAAAAAGAACACAAAATTCAAACTCAAACATTCAAATACAAATAGTTATTCGTAATCATAGGTTTCTTCCACACGATAAGGGAGCTCGAAAAAGTAGAAAGTTGATAATCTACACGAACTGTGAAGTTCTCTGAAAGCACTTAGCGCATAATTCAGGACAATAACAATCCCGGAACAAAATAACATTGTCCTTGGATCGGTCTCGCCATGGCCGTTGACCCGCATCGATCGGCATCCCTTCCGCCCGTACGCTGTACGGCGGAGGCGTTTCGAGTCACGCCTCCATAATATCCAGACCCTTTGACGAAACAAATCATGTGGTGTTGTATGTTTTGAAAAAGTGAATCATGTCACGGTCATTTCCGTTTTTACAACGACCTTATTGTCTCCAATACGTAGGATCTCACCTACGTGATATCCTTCAATGTGAACTATCATTTGTAAATTAACTTTTCGGTATAGCGTAAAACAAATTATGAACGGAAATCAACTAGGTCCCCTGGGGGATTTGAAGTGTAAGAGAATTTTATTATCAAAAAGTTATAAAAAAAGTCCTTGAAAAGTTGAAATAAAGTCTATATAAATTGATTGCCTCGTTGATCTTGTTGGTTGCAAGCGCGACTGCCGATCGAGAGGTCCTGGGTCCAAACCAAATAGTGGCCCGACCCGGTCGGGCACTATTGGATTTTTTGACTTAAATTTTCTAGTAGTGGCAGTCTGGATATGTACCCGTTATATGGCAATAGGCCACCACCTATTCCATAGTGGGACGTGAAGGTAACTGGTGAAACGTAAGAGTTTACTGCCACTTCTCTGCCTACCTCATTGGGGATTACAGGCGTAATGTTGCGTTTTATATTATTTTTCCATTCATAATGTTTAATTTACTGCTAATACCAACTGTTCTTGTAGTGTTAGTAATACATAGTCATATTGTTATGTACAAAGTCTGTTGCAGACGTCCACGTGCGCCAGGGAGCGCTTGTGACCGCTTCCTGCTCGTTTATTGCCATCCGCACATAGAAAAATAAAATATCAGCTATTCCTTTCTCCCTCTGCTCTAACTTCACAGATAAGACCCCAATTTATATGGTATTACATATCCTTAAATCATTTTCTCTTTCATATATATAGCTAAGTAAACAAAGGAATTATTGCCGAAATACTTGTTACTGGCTTCATTCACCGAGATCGCCACTATTATAAATTATGAATTATAGCATACCTAACTCTATACTGGTTGCAATTCATTGTAAGCAAATTAAATTGCAATCACTTAAAGATTTAGACGAACTCGAAACAATTGAAATACATACTGATATACATGAACGTACATAATTATGTGTGAATATAAAAAGCTTAGTCTGCGGTTTAACACTTTAGTTACTGTAAGTGCTGAAGCGAACCCAAATTAATAAATATTTATATATGTATGAAATTTTACACACATACAAGAAATACTGATGCTCATTATACATATTTATCCTATTTATAATCCGACCCACAACCTCCTGTTTAGCATTCAGCATTACGTAATACATATTAAAGCAACATACCTTAGTTTACAATTAGTGAGGCAAAGTCAAACCAAAGTCAGGTAATGTTATTTGGTCATTGGTTTTTTAGATCGGGTTGGTACTATTGGATTTTTCTAACTATAAAGTTAGGGTTTAGGATTTGTAGTATTAGTGGCGTGCTGTTGGAGAGGCCTATGTCCAGCAGTGGACGTAAATAGACTGATTATGATGATTTCTAGTAGGGGCTCGGAGTCTGGATTTATACCCGGTGTACGGCAATAGGCTCACCACCTATTCCATGATGCTACATAGCTGGTGAAACTTGGAAGTGTACTGTACTCCCCTGCCTACCTCTTGGCGAATTGCAGGCATGATGTTACGTTAAAGGTTTAGTATAAGATTATTATAGTGTTAAAGATTAAGCCTAACCCTTTATCATATTTTTATTGGCACCGGCTTATAACTTATAACCCGTGTGTCACATTTTAAAGCCATCGTTAGATACCGCACACACACTAATGTCACGTTCGTATCGAATTATGTGACGTTGCGAGTTGAAGAATAATATTTGTTTGCGTTTTACGTAAACATCCTCGGCCCGGATGTTCTGTCAACGCGGCCGTTTGTGAAATGGACGAGTCCGCTGTTTTGTTGTTCAAATTATATTACCATACCGTTATTGCTGTCCTATGCAGTTTTACTGAACATATTCTACTGACATTCTCTCCTTGGTTTACGTATCTCTTGTTGTCTGCGCCTCGCAATCTGCATCGAACGCATTCGCATCGCCAACACTCACTTCTTTGTTGAGTTACTTATTGTTCGTTCCTTGCATGACTTCGAAGATTTCCTCTTAAGTCTTGCTCGTTTTGTTGTCTATGTCTTGTGTAATCATAAAGTTTTATATGTAGTGCTAAAAATTGTTTTGTTTCACTTCTTTAGAATATTACTTTCCGTAGATAGATAATGTAAATATGTGTAGGTACCTTTAACACAAAAAATTTAACAATTTATTTCTCCTAAAAGATTTATTTCATGAATTTATATTAGGACATGGCCATTCCAAAGACCTATGTCCTATCTCAGTCCACTGCTGGACATAGGCCTCCCCCAAAGAGCGCCATCGCGCCCTGTCCTTAATATATGTATATTAAGAAAAAAATAGTGAAAGAATATGGTGCCGAATGATAAATGAGTAAGTTGCTATCAGCGCGCGGTGATTGCCGTGGTCGTTACCGCTTGGCTCGGAAGTTTGTTCCAAGATAAATACCACTTATCAAAATTACTCTTCGCTTAAGCTTCAATATTCCACTTTCTAATGGTTTAATGAAATTTTCGCTCACATTTACGACACGCGACAATATCAATAGCACCTTTTATAGCCCGTTGTTGTACACGGGTCTCTTCTCAGAATGAGCAATTTAAAATCCTAGCTGATGCAAGATCAACTCCTACCCAAACAAATATTCGTGTTATAAGAACGAGAAAGAGTATTTGTAGGGGCTGGGTCTAAAATTGTGTATATAAATATGTATTTAGAAAATTGCATATGTAGTTCATCAAGTCTTTGGTTATCGTAAGACAGGAATTGTTTGGTTTCGGATTAAAGGACTGTGTATGAGATGTCCCGCGATATTTTATACGCGCGTAATATTAATGTTAGCGCGTAGTCACTAAAAGTGGCCGTGACTTGACGCACATCGCTCCCGGCTGACACTTGACCGCCGTTGGCTCGTATGCGCATATTTTATACATTTCGTAATGGCATTATTTATTTCTTCGGGGATAACGTAACATCACATTTGTAAATTCCGTAAGGTGTGTGCAGAGTATGGTAGGGTATGATACTGTCACGTTTGTTATACGTCTCGTTGAAACGAGAGTGAGAAGCACACTTATCCGTTATAAAGTATATTAAAATCGCCTATCACATGATATATCCAGCGTTGCAAAAAGTGTGACATAGAAAAAGACATATGACATGTCTTAATTTTACAATGTTAGGCATATATCTTGTGTAGCAACTTGGAATACCACTACCTTGTGCTTACCTCCAGCTAGCTGTTCTAGTGTGGGTTGCTAGTGGTCCGCATTACTGGCAGATTGTAAGCAATCTTGACGAGTTGAAATATTTCCTATCGTATATAACAAAACTTACGAAATTGATGCGCCGTAATTGCGCTTCGAACACCTATTACCCCGCGGACGATTATTGCTAATAATACTAAAATATAACTATGCACATGGTACAAGGAGCCGTATATTATATCTTACTGCTTAATAACCTGTCAAATGGTATGATTATTTTTTAAATCTGTGTTGTACTGTAAATGTAGCACAGAATTGAATCTTTAATCTTATTACGAAGCGACAATGCCACTCCATGTATTAAATGTCAGTTAGTATTCGATTCGTATCTATTATAACAATGAAGGTAAGAGATATATGTGTACGTATTATGTATACGGTTCTTTTTCCTATGCTTGTTCATTAACTTTCTAGATATAAAATCAAAATTATGGTGACATACACCTAAACTACCAGAACCATCAAATTTATCTAAATTCGTCTTAGTAATGTACATCGGATCGGAATCGAACCTGGAACCATTCAGCACGGCAAGGCTCGTCTGTCACAAACGCAAACAGAACTCCTCCCTAGAAAGCGTGGAAGCCTTCATTAAAAGCTACTATCGGTCACACTGATAACACTTTTGAGATAAAACTTTTACACTGTCAGTAAACGTCTATATCATGGTTAAATAATGTTAACCTAATTTAGTTAAAACGAACTTTTAAATTACATGTAAATTATTTACACATTACATGTGAAATATACCTGTATTAAATGTTTATTATATTTTCATTAAAGACTCACGAAGTTGTCTTGTACGTTTTTAATATACGTATAAACTCAAACGATACTCAAAAGATTGCGTATTTTATGGCGTTGTTAACAGTTGAAAAATCTCATCACACAAACATTAATATTAAAACAAAATTGCAACTCTTATTATGCATAGTCCGTTTTCATTATCTAATGTTTGTCGCTGCACCAGTAATTTACTTGTATTTGTTTATTTAATTTAATCATTTCTTGGGATACTGGGCAATTAACGAGTGCGCAAGTACAAAAACATTTTTTTTACGATTTACAGTACATATGATAGCGACAGTTAAGTTAATTGCAGACTAGATAATGAAGCAACAAAATAATAAACAAAATGATCTTCACAGCTGCAGTTCTTAATAATTGTAGCTTTGAAAGTGCTGTTTAATACTTGATAATGAAGTTTTGTTGTCGCTATCGAGCGTGAGTGTGATGCTACATACAGTGTATTAGTCGAGTGATTTCGACGCTTTAGGCAGTTAGCCGTTAAATCGAGTGACGTTACATAGAGTTGGCACTGTATATAGATACATATTGTATACATACATACACAGACCGTAGGCTGGTTTTTCGCAACGCGTCTGATGTAATGGACGGCTCGATGATTGATCGCTCTGTAAATAATCAATCGGCTTGTAACGTTGCGTCCCAGTACTCTGCTCTCGTCTAAATTCATCTTTACTGTCCTATATATAAAGATCAAATTAGGTCGCATTTATTTTTAACTGAATGTTGTACATACGTTTTTTTTTGTCAAACGAATACTCTTGCATTTATCGATGTTGGCACACGCGTTGTTGGCTGTCAACGGGTGTTTCGTTATGAATAAAATTCGATACTTTAAATGTTAAATATTTTTGCAATAACATATCATCACACCTATATTTTTCCGTAGGGATACCCAGAGAAACGTAATGTTTACACGTTTCAAACGTGACATCACGCCTGTTATCCCCGAAGAGGTAGGCAAAGGAGCGTAGAACACTCCCACATTTCACCAGTTACGTTTACGTTCCACTATGAATTAGGTGGTGAGCCTATTGCCATGTACCGGGCACGTTTCACTTTCTATGTTATACCTCCCATGGTAAAGATGGTGAGTCTTTTGATATACACCGGGCACAGATCCAAACTCCGCGCCAGTACTGGAAACTTGAAGTGAGAAAACAAGCCGACTAATTAATGTGTGATGTAACATGCGCGCGTTGTTCCAGCCCGCGACCGGTTCCCGTCGACGTCGTCCACGGACGAGAACGAGTCGGGCACGGACGGCGAGGCCGAGCGCCGCCGCCCCGTGTCCCTCGGCGGGCACCAGGCGCCGCCGCCGGTATACCACGTACATATCGTCCGATTTGTTGTTACTAACACATACATGCATACACGTACATTCACACATTTGTAATATTGCAGTATATTCCCGCAAGTAATGTCGAAGCATCATATCACCATTCAAACCCCCCATTCATAACATACAGTGTTTATATGTATCATTTCATATCCGCCATTGTCTAATTTAACCTAATACTTTTCTAGTATTAGAGGTTTCATTTGTTATATTAAAATTCGCATACATTGTTTTAAATCTAGGCTATCCCGAAAATATAATATATAAGGTTAGCTTTTAGTGTGTTCGTTAATTCCAAATAGTCATTGCTGGTACACAGTATTAATAAATCAGCTTTTTTCATTTTGTTTATATTCTAACTCTAATAGTTTTTGTTTTTTCCGGTTTCATTAACTTTTTGGTACACAAATAATTCGAAAGTATCTAAGAGTTCTAATATACTATAAAAAATACAAGTGTAATTATGAATCCAGGGCATGGTGTCCGTGCGCAAGCGGCGCGGCAATCTTCCCAAGCACTCTGTGAAGATCCTAAAACGCTGGCTGTACGACCACCGATACAACGCGTACCCCAGCGACGCGGAGAAGCTCACGCTCAGCCAGGAGGCCAACTTGACCGTGCTGCAGGTGCAAACTTTTTTAACGCAATGTATTTAATATATCTATTTACACGGCGCAACGTTCTTCCAACATCTAAAGTATGTATTGGTCTCTAAAACGTCAGCTGGCACCTAGCTCCCGTGACAAACTGGTCGTAAACTTTGACTTGTAAGAGGAGATACCGTGCGTAACGGTACAAAAAGGTTGCTACTGAATATCAACTGGTTCTTTTAACTGACTGGCACGTTGGGCCAGTAGATTTGACTGTTACAACCCCTGGTGGGTTCGATTCCCACCCAGATATAATATTAAAATATATATCGATATAAGCATAGATCTATAGGTATTGATCAGCTGTCTGGTTACCATAACACCGTCCCTCGATACTTACATTACGATTACATTACTGGTTGTCGAAGTGTAATTGGGTGTCCGGTGCCGTTGCAGGTGTGCAACTGGTTCATAAACGCGCGGCGGCGCATCCTGCCCGAGATGATCCGGCGCGAGGGGCACGACCCGCTGCACTACACCATCTCGCGGCGCGGCCGCAAGCAGCTGGGCGCGGGCGGCGCCGGCTCCAGCGCGGGCGTCGTCGTCAGCTCGTGGGACGGGCTCGAGGGCGAGGAGGTAACCCACCGCTCTTGTTATTAGTCCCATGTAATATGGAGATGGTCTATTGACATACTACTCACGCATAAGAAAAATAAATATGCAAGAATTCCGCATGAAGAACGTATCTCACCTTGGTAGAAACAAAAGTAAAACACATTGTTACCAAGTGAAAATGCCTTGACGTGATAGTAAAATCATTTATTTCAAACGGTTATGTTCTCGGTCCATCATAACGATAATTTTTTTTCGAATAGGTCGTCAGTTATTTCTAAAGTTTGAGGAGATTTATGGAATTTTCGGGACGATTTTTTTCTTAACATATTCCGACTTTATATAAAAAAAAAACATACCAGGTTAACCGGTGTCTTCGGTACTTTTGAAATTGTTTTTTCTCGACTCAAAAAAGTTACATTCAATACATTTATGAGCCAAATGTGTATAATCTTTAGGGCGAAGGGTCTCGCGGACGCGACCACGACTACGGCGACGGGTTGCTGGTGTACCGCAGCGAGGGCGAGGCGGAGGACGGCGAGGGCTACTCGTCCAGCGCGGTCAGCGAAGAGGAGGTCAAGTACGACCCGGCCGTGTGGCAGTCCGTCATCCGCTACGGGCCCGAGGACCGCGAGCTGCACCCCGCCGCGAGGGGGTACGGACTACTTTTAATTCTTTTCCTCATTAAATATTTCACGTTGCCTGTTTTAAAATGGCCAGACTTAATTAAAAATGTAAAAACACCGTTGTGCATAGTTACTAGTTAATGTTATTAACGTTGTAAAATGCAATATTACATCATCACTTTGTATCACTACGCGTTACCGATGATGCCATCTAGCCATGTCTATCCAGTTCGAGTTGCTCACGAGAATAGGCTCGAAAATTAAAAATTCTTTTTAAAATCGTCACAGATGGAGGCACATTATATTAAGGAAAATATATTGTGACTACATTACAATATATTTTTATGGTAACGCTCGAATGTTGACACACGGAGCTACATGTGTGCGAGGGCGCAGGTCGACGGCGGCGGTGGTGACGGTGCGCACGGAGGAGGGCGAGGCGGAGGGCACGGGCGAGCGCGGCGGCTGGCACCCGCAGCTGGCACACCTGCCGCAGCTGCCGCACCCGCTGCGGCGGCGTCTGCAGGCGGCGCCGGCGCCGGGCGAACGCGAGCAGTTCAAGTGCCTGTACCTGCTGGTGGAGACGGCCGTGGCCGTGCGCCAGCGCGAGCAGGAGCAGGAGGACGTGCGCGTCTAGCGCCGCTCCCTAGCGCCCGCCGCGTAGCGCCCGCTGCGTAGCGCCCGGTGCGTAGCGTAGACAACACCGCTCATTTGGATCGTATTGAGAATACAAGTCTTCACTAGTATTTTACATTTCAAGAGGCAATTCCAAGCAAGAGGATACTCGAACTCTTCATCATCATCTGATGATGATGGACAGGCTGATCTGTCTCAGTCCACTGCTGGACATAGGCCTCCCCCAAAGAGCGCCATACATACATACTCGAATTCTTGCCATAAAACAAATGAAATAAAAAATACCAATACTGTGTTACAGCTATATTAAATAGAATTTATTGGCGACTAATATAAAATATTATTATACACACGGAATTATACCATATAAAAAAGGTTATGTTTATATTACAGATACACGAGTACCCTAAATTCGACAACCACAACGGTGAGGAGTCGTGCGTTGCGGTGACTATAATCCATTCAACTTACATTATCGTAGGTTTAACGCAAGTGTATTGACAACGCATCTTTGGGTGAACGAATACCTTTGATTACTAATACGAAGCGTGAAATGTGTATGTTATCGAACTGCGTTGAGCGTGAGCGAGTGGGTGGGTGACGGTTCGGTCATCAGCAATTCAGGTTTCAGTGGCCTGGTGTAACTGTTACAGTTGCAGCTGTCAAACACAGCTGATATCATGATAATTTGATAGTTGTGATAGTGAAAAATATAAGATTGAAATGCTTTTCATACGTATATGTGAAGTTATTAATATCTGCATGAATATATACTATTAGAACCTCGAATGCAACTGTTTTTATCTAAATAAGAAACTTAAAATCCATAGTGATGGAGCATATCATTAATATGTATGGGTAGGGCTCAGCGCTGCAACCGTAACGGACATCGAATATTCCATGTTCCATGGTATGAAAAGAGCTTTGGAAAAATACTCTCGATTTAGTACCAACTTAAGACATAGAGCGTTTACTAACTACTGAACGCAGAGAATATTGTAACGATGGAAATCAAGTTTTGATAATAGATGGTGCCTTAAATCTGCTGTCGAAATAATTCTTTTGTATGATTCTTTTAAATATTCTTTTATCTATCACTCGTCTTACAATTAATGTAGCTGCAATCGTAATACACTACCATATACTCATCCCTCGGTAACGTTTGACAACGGTAATATGTATAAAAAAGACTAAACTACCCCCCGACTGTTAGTTTGACTTCGTATTAATTGTTGTCAGTACTGAATCACACAACAGATGTCGTTACTTGTCTCCACATCTTAATTTTGGTATACGTTTAATATTAGTGGACACAGTATAAAGTGTAATATATATAAATGATATTTATATACTAAATAAAACACGACATATTGTTAATCCACTAATAGGTGAAATTAAATTTATTTCATTTCATATGGGAAATAGATGTGACAATATAGTTACATGCATGGAATTTAAATTATATTGTAACAGCAATGAACGCTCTATAATTTAAAATATTTTTATTACGGTCTGTTTAATCACGATTCAATACCGACTCCAATGGCGCCGTTAGCGTGAAGTTAGCTTCAACATTTACCTCTTTATAATATTTTTTCACTTACCCATGGCTAATTACAGTCCTTTCCTCAAAGGTGCCTTTTAATAACACTCTTTTGTTTTTAATACGTCCATTAGATGAATCTTTACACAGTTCATATTATTATGTAAACAGGCTTATGCAAAAATATCGCGTTGGAATATTCATAAAGTTCAATTTATATGTAAACTTGCGGACATGTGGCCACCGTCGTGTTATCTGTTCCAAAGATGTAAGTCGGATAAAGGAGCTCGAAGAAAACTACGTAGCTTGATTTGTTTTTCCTTTCGAATGAGTGATTTATTGATGGATATTTGAAATAAATCCTCCACCAACTTCCACGGCTCTGTTGTAAGGTTGGGTCATCAAATCTTTAAAAAAAAACTGCTGATTAAAAAAAGCACTCTAAATATGCCAATATATACCTACAATCAATGTAGCTATTAGGAATGTGTTCATAACTAAAATATATTTTACATACATATATGTATATATATTATTATATATTCCGGCTGTAACATTATAAAAACAAAATAGAATATTTTTTATAGTTTTAAACATTAAAAATCCTTATCGTACAGAATTAAAATGTAAATAATAATTTTGTACGAATCGACGTTTTTTTACTAAAATATTTATAATATATATACATATAATTAATGTGTATTACATATATATTAAATAAGCAATAATAATAATAAATCTGTATGCCTTAAAATTCTTTTAACTAACTATATGTCCATGTAACAATATAATATTTAACGTAGAGATAGGTATAAGCAACTATACAGCCAGCACACCCCGGATGCCTAGTGCTGTATTAAGGGGATATATCAAAAATAGAGAAAATAACTATAATTAATTACAATGTAAGACAATCTGACCGCTGTAATGAAAATAAATTCTGAAATATGTCGGAACAACTCTTTCTCACCTGTTGACATCTGTTTCTACACAATGTAATGTACTATTGTATGCATTCTAATGTATGTCCTGGTTGTCTACCACATGGGCTCTCATTCGGCCTGGCGGGTTCTGTTTTATCCTATCATAGTCATCATCAGCCTAAGTCCACT
>DWTO01004234.1:0-11750 GCA_018244755.1 Jemadia pseudognetus
AAGTGATTATTAAAAGCATATCAGGAATTAGAGTTAATTCAGAAAAAGAGAGGGGGGAATACCAAAAATACCTAACGTGAATGAAAAGTTAAGTCGTTTGAATTTTTATTTCTGAGGTTGTTTGCCTCGTTGGTGTACCTAGTGGTTGCTATCGCGACAGTCGATCGAGAATGTCTGGGATCAAACTCAGCCCGGGTACTATTAGATTTTTCTAACCAGAATTTCCAAGTATTTTTTTTGCAGTAGCTAGGTGTGTGGAATTGTGCCCGGGGTATGACCCTTCACCGATTTCTCGGTGGGACGTAAACGTGGGAGTTTACAACATTCCTCTGCCTACCTCTTCGTGTATTACAGGCGTGATGTTACGTAATTCCAAGGTGTTCGTACCAACAAGATCACATTTCATGATTTTGTGCGCATTAAACTTCCTATGCGCATCTTCTTAGCTCGGTAAATGTTGTCCACCTCAGCACATTACTGATTGGTTTGACAAAACCTATAGCCATTGTGATCTACGTCAAATCTACGTGTGTGATTTTACGAGCATATTGTCACCTCCGTCAGACAACTTTTGCGTGTCAGGAATATTACGTCATACAGGATAATGGCATATCTAATGGAGTATTAAAACTAAATGTGTCATTGTCGTGTGCTCAAGACTACGTGAGCGCACTGCAGCTGGCCTGGCATTGGGATCAAGGATCGAGATGGGTCGTGCCACGCATAGCATGCGCAGAGGCTAAAGTGAATATTAATACGATCGATATGCAGATCAAAGAATTTAGGTAACGATATATGATTAATCAGATCCATTAATATTGATCACTCCAATATATATAGAGAGGATGGTAGTGTGATTGTACGCTTTATAAAGTTTATTTTTCAAAGATCTTGTTTACTTTTCAAAACAGTCTATAATACCCAGTGACAAATTTCACTTTCGACAAGTACCTACAATATCAGTAAAGAATCACAAATCGTACCTTTTTTCCTGGATTGCAGAAATATGTTCGTCTCTATTCTTATCTTAGATCCTCCCAGCATCATCAACAACCTTTCTTCAACCAATGCTGGCCATAGGTCTCTCTTGATAAGCATCCTTGTACACTTTCGTAGGGCATGAAGTAAAATTTTAATAGGAAATACAGTCAACAGCGGAAGCAATTCAAAATGAAAACGGTAACACCTTCGCTTCGACCCGACAGCGAGTATACTTTGGGCTGGTGGTAATTTCGCAGTCGAACAATGTACAAGAGGTCTTAGTATGTCCACTTTGTTTTCACGTTCAATTTAAAACTTGGTACGAACAGCAAAGTCGGTCCAAGTCCTTACCAAGTCACGCAAAGTTGGCGACATTTTACTACAACAAAGGAATTGTGTTTAGTTTGAGTACTCTAGTTTATTTAAGTCTACGAAAGACAATTCGATATTTTATGTCATTGTCTCGAGTTAAAATTGAAGATTAAAGCGAGCGAACAATAACATTACTCATTGTGATTGTTTGATGACTCGCTCAATACACGAGCTCCATTTGGCAAGAGTGGTTTGTCTCTTCGCTGAGGTGACTTTGTAGATCAATAAAGACAGAAGGCAGAAGGCGAGTTGTACGAGTGTGTCAGCACAGTCGCTATGAAAAATCAAAGCAGAAAAAATAATACAATTCAAATGACATTCTGGTAATATCGTTCTACAGGAGCTTAAATGCTAGTACAAAAGTGGAGTACTTTTGGTATTCCTACTGTTCCGGTTCCAGCGACCAAAAGATAAATAAAATAATAATAGCCATGACTAATGAATAATAATATTAACAATAAACTGAATAACTACATCGTACAATTATTTACCTTGGTCTCGTGATATTAATGTTATCTTTGATAACGTACATGATTATATTTAAAAAAGTAGTCGATTACTTGAATGAAATCAATTAGCTTTGTTATATCGTATTTCACTAAAAAGTAAATTAATTTCTAAAACTTATATGGTGTCTTATATTACTATCTTTATATTATATTAATAGTATTCTTATACATATAAACTCATGCTAGCCGTGGTATCCTGCATGCAATATTGTGAAAAATGTAAATGTTCGTTGACATTATTAAAAGAAAATCGTCGTTATTAAAAGAAAAGCATCTTAAGAGAAAAATCCGTTTCTTTAGGGCACTGACGCAAAAAAACACTAACCGCAAGGTATAATTATACTTCAGAATGTTTCCCGAATATTTGTATATATATATACATTTGACGCATCATTAACTAATACTGGTAATTAGCTGTAGCATATACGTTGTCTTCCAAAGCGACAAACATAGACGAGTCGAGGTAGAAATCATTAGCCGTATCCAAATGTATCGAAGCTGGGAGCGGGGAAGGTCGACTTCGATCAGTACAATGCTAATTCGAGCATCTGTACGTCCGTCACGTAGCCTCAGATCTGAGATGTGAGCGCCTCGAATAAATTACTGTTCTCGATCACTATCTACTATTTTTCTCTGCGACTTTTACCTACACACACACACGCAAACACGCATAGACGCAGCTTGATATAAGATACAATAAATATAGTACTAGATTATTATTTAATAGACTGTGGCATTAGCCCTTTTCATTTTGAGACAAGAACCGTGTCCACTGATGAAACTATAAAAGTATGGATGATCATGAATATTAAAAGAGAAAATTCGACCCTCGAAAATCTCATACCTCTGGCGTGGCTGCTAGTCACCGGAGAACCGTAAGGCTATATAATGCGGGCGCGATCAGTTCTTACACGAGTGACCGCTAGTGGAAATTTTTTACAAGCGTTTCATGCTTTAGTTTTAGATTGAAACAGGCCGATAATGATGTAGTCAAGCTGCCACCGTGATAAAAGATATTTAATAGATTTGGTTGTCCCTTGCAGGTGCTCCAGCGAACTTCCAGCAGAACTCTGCCTGACGAGGAGTCTGTGGTCAGTGTGTACACGCACCAGCCCCCCGCGGCCAACACCAGTCGTTTCGACGTGTATCATCTTATAGCTAACAATATCGCTGAAAGGATAACTTCACCGATTTACAGGTAATCCTCCCTTGTTTTCTTTTTTATTCCTGCAGATAATGAAAATAGTGTGGAAATTATTGGCTACCAAGTGCAACGAGAACATAATCCAATACTACGTTCCAAGTTATTCAAAAACCTCTCGGTTTAAAGTCAGAAACATTTATTTTATGATTTCACTAAAATATTTGGAATATAAAAAGTTTCTAAATACTACCTCAAAAAAAAATTGGTGTATGGTATTTAAATGGTATTTAATTCTTCGAGCTAATCATTTGTCCGTTGTCATTTTATCAACCAAATATCAGCTTAAAATTTTCACGTTCTAAAGGACTTGCTGTAAAAACAGCATCCAACTTTATTATCTTTTAATAAGATTCGCATTAATAAATGACAACATATGTATTCGTTTTACCCCAGGCTATACTTAAATAAAATATCATAAGACGTTGAAGCAAACTTCTGTATGTTGATTGTATAATTTTATTTTTTTAACAGATTTCTTGGTATAAGCACAAACAAAACAGACATACCAAAGACGACAACAAAACGACCATTGAGCAAAATTGAGATATTAGACGACAGTCCAGAAGACGTTACGAAACCAGATTTGAAACCAGTCGACAACGAGATATCTAACGAGAAGGACGTGGAAGAACTATCTGCTGATGTTCTCAAGAAGACAGATAAGAAACCAGAGAAAATTACTCTGTACTCTAGTTACCTTCCAGTGAAAGTAACAGAATTAAACGAGACGGAAAACGAGCTTGGTTCTGATCTAGAGACATTTGGCTTTGATGATGACATCGATGATGGAGAAAACGAAGCGTCACCACGAGACGGACCATTGACTTTCATCTTAGAATTAATAGGTAGTTTTATTCAATTGGTCTACGGCGGCATCGCGTCTTTGTTTGCCCCAAAATCAAGTTAGGTTTTGTTCAAACCTTTGCCGACGTAAACTTTTAAAAACGTACAAAATATTAAAAATAATAAATAAACAATCCTTTTGTATTATTGATAACGAATAAAACGAAAAAAATACTTTTTAGATTTTAGAATTAAATGGAATCTTAGTAAGTGATTCATGAGTAACAGTCAAAAGTGAGAGTTTTACAAGGCGGTGTTTTAGGACTTTTTTATTTAAATGTATTTTATAAAACATTTGTATACGTTTCTGGTTTAGTTTTATGTATTGGTTTGTGATAAGCTTTAATATAACTTTATTTTATTGCTTTAAGGATATTTATTTCAGTCTCATTTTATTACAACAATATTATTTTAGTTTTAGTGCAAAAGTTTAGTGCAAAATAGAATACTTAGGAGTACATATTTAAATGTTTGTGTAACAAATTTCTTTGCTTCATGATCGACTTCGGCCAGGCCATATATGTATATACAATTGGAAATAGGCTTACCACCTATCCCTTAGCGAGACTTAATTGTAACTGGTGAAATGTGGAACTGTACTACACTCTTCTGCCTACCTCTTCGGGGATTACAGGTGTGATGTTACGTAGATATATGTACATTACAAATTACAAGTAGCCATAGTAGATCCGAACAAGCTATTACGGACAAGAGATTTGGGAAGAAGTTAAATGATCCAAGATTGTACGGAGAAGTTGTAACAATATTTGAAAAGCTAATGGAAATTAAAGAAAATAGTTTTATTGGAAATGTGCTGATTACATTTGAAATCCTAAATATAAATGACTGTCTGAATGTACATCCAAAATATAAATACAAAACCTGTTAACATAACGGTATAGGTCTTAAAGATGCTTCTAATATTTTTAATATGGGACCTACTTATAGTGTTAAACCGAAAACGTTTACTTACAAATTATTATCTTAAGGAAATCGTAAACATGTCGAGTTATTGAGCAGTCATTAAAAATAATAATAAGCTTGTTAGGTTTTTGTTTTAAATATAAAATACTGTGTTACAACATTGGCGTTTACATCAAATTGAGTAGGGAAATTGTTCTAGGAAAAACGCGCGGAAGGGCGAGTTTCGGCCATTTTAATGGTGATGAGAGGAGAAGACAGGAGATTTAAGGAAAAAATTTAAACTGTTTACAAGAAATGGAAAGTGGCGACAAATAAGGTTTATGTGACGATGATGAAAAAATTATTTGCTGATGATGATGCCGAGGCATATACGAATATGTAGTTTACCAGCCGTCTTGTTACTATAACACAAGCTCTCTTCGAGGCTAGTTTGGCGTCAAATGCTTGTCAGTGGATGAAGATGTACCTACAGAGATATTTATCTTTGTTATTATTTTTTATTATTGATATAAAGAGGAAATACATATCATTGTCATAAAATCGTATGTGGTTACGTTACGTATATAAACCGTCAATGTTGCACTTGTTGGGCGCGTGCATCGGAGTGTATCGTGTGTCGGAGTCCCGTTGGATTCCATTAGTATTGTGAGGGGTTGTTTATAATATTTCATATTACGTGTGTCGGGGAATATTTACTGCAAATGAGATTATGCGGGAAATTGTTCGTTAAGTCGTCACGTTAGGTTCAAGAATGCTGGCGTTTATTACGTACCGGCTCGCAAAAAAAATATACATTTTGTTATAAGTTTATTTTTTGTCGCAAACGTTCAATGTAAGAAGAAATTGATCCTTTGTCTAAGTTAAATCACAGATTTGAGATCTTGAGTCTACTACAGTTTTTTGCTGACATATAAATGCGCACACATAGTTTTTTCACAGGCTCTGGAAGAATGGTTCGTTAAAAGTTTTGGTGCCACAATTTCAGATTTCTGGTTGTCACTATCGTAATTATTAACTATTGCTTTTTCCGTTAGAGAATTCTTTATTAATTCTCCAGTTGCGTTATTGTTATTATGTTTATTAACACGCCAGGTCCGTTGCGGGGCGAGCAGAGTGTACTGACTGCCAAATATGTATACACTCACATACCTAACGTACATTTTCTAGAGCCGTCGTTCTGTTCATACGCACAACGAGGGAAATTTAAATTGATCTCTTCATTCGTCTACAGCTCTATAAATGGAAAAACTTTTTATCATTTCGTATAAACGATCGAATAAGTTCAGATTCTTTCCTTTATTTTTTTTGGTGCAAAGTTATTGTGAATAAATTGGACTACAAGCTTTGCTAATTTTATGAAATTATTATCTACTAAGCCAAAACCTGCTTACAAAATATTTGTCGTTTAGCTTAAATTGTCTAAAATTATCCAAAAGTATTAATTTGTTTTAATGTCATCATGACAATCATTAAATGTATTATGAAGATGAAAAAGTTTCGCATTTGAACAGTACTAATGAAATAATATTTATTTACTCCGAAACAATGTAGCAACGAGCAATATCAATTTGCTTAGCGAAACAATTGCTTTTGGGAAAATTTAATATCGGCTGCCGATGTCTTTAATCCAATTAACGAAGTATCTCGTTCCTCCAATCAGTCGGACGAGGGAGCAACGCGGAGAAAAAACTTGTTTCCATTCTACTTAAAACCTTTATCCGTTCCGAGAGGGTTCCTTAAATTAGTTTCGAAATGAAATTGTATGTTTGTTAGTAGATAATTGCTTTTATTGTACCAGGTTCTAGCAGGGCTTTAGTTTAGTTCGTTGGAATGAACGTCAACGTTACCAGCTTGTTCTTGGCCTCTGCTGGACGCAGGCCTCTCCAGTAGAAAGTAGCAGAGCTTGACCTTATGGAATTAGGGTGAATGAACGGAGTACTAAGCCGGTCTGCTGTACGGAGCGCTTCGAACTTCCGTGTTTAATTCCCGGCCAGGTCAAATTTTTAATGATTACATTTGATATTTATGCTAGAGGTCTTTTATTGTGTAGTTATCAATGTTTATTACACTTATGACACACGGAATCAACAGAAAATAATATGATGGTAGTATAACGAACTGTTTTATCTTTCTATTAATCACTTCAAATGGTCTCATCTCTGCGGAGATTGTCTCAAAAAGAAAAATGTATCGGAGAGTTAAAATAATGTTTATTATATAAGTATTAGAAGCTAATGTCTGTAGACGAGCGGCTGCAAGTAGCGTAGCTCAGAAGACAGTTTCGACTCGTCCTTGGCCAGCTCCACTACCATCTCCTTGGCTCTGTTGTTCGCGTATTCGTGAGAGCAGTCCTTACGTTCCACCATTTTAGCCAGAGCCATGCTGAGTTGCGCCCGGGCTCCGCCTCCGGAAGACTCAACCAGGGCCTTCATTACCTCAGGCGAGAAGCCCTGGAATTTGAAAAATATGACCGTTTGAAATATTCTCTCTCCATTCCAATAGCTTGACCTTTTGCTCTATTGCCTTGACACCTATGAAGGGTTTCTTAAATGTATGACCTGTTTCTCACAGCTTGACTGCACGATAGTACTAATTATTAATTTTAAATTTTACATCAAGCGACTTCGCGGTATAACGATTTATACAATTTCAGTTTGAAAAGTGACGAATTTGTACTGAAATTTTCAGCTGTGAAAACGTTTTCTTAGTGTTTTTTTATGAAACTCCTTAACCACACGTTGCTAGCTTCAATAGTTTAGTTTGAATGAGTCTACCAATACATTTGATTGTACAAATTCTTGTATATATAATGTACACGTTTACAAATGTAATCATTAATTAATGTGTACAGTTCGAGCAACGGAAACAAAAGTATAACCGTTAAGTACTAAAATAAACGATGCAGAAAACTAAATTTGCCATATCGTAAAGGGATGATGGGGGTGTTACTAAAAATGGCTATGAATACCACGAGGAAGTAAACAGCCCAATAAATCCGGATTTGATTGGAGTGCTCAATGTTGACGAACCATGACGCCTTCAGGGTCGCCACGCTACAACGGTATAAAATTGATTTTCAAATAGGAACCATTTTCATACTATTTCATACTGTTTCATAAAGCACAAATTCACACAATTTATAAAAACATGTATTAAAATTATTTCAACTTGATACTGTCGCTTTCAAGTACATATAAAAAAGTTTTTCGCCACTGACAACCCTACTCCAGTGAAGAGGGATTTATGTCAGATTTACGACTGTCATAAGTGACATAACGACATTTACGATTTAGGGACCTAGGTACATATTACGTATGTTTATATATCTCTATACTTACCTTGAACTAACAATTGATTTGGTTTTATATGAGTAAGAAATATATTACATAAATATTTGTTTACGTAATACTGATCAGATACGAGTATGTTGCCCTTCTGTTCTTTATATGTATTATGCCATGCCCCACTTGGCCAGCGAGACAGATTATGCCCTTAACCTTTCTCGTTCCGAGAGGAGACTCATGTCCGGCGATTGAACCATAATAAGGATTGATTGCGATGATGAGATATTATTTTATTTTATTGTATGTCTACAAGTCTTACGTTCAGGTCTTACTTTTTTGTTATTACCGCTTCCCGCCAATTTCTCACGGTAACCAAGAGTTGGCTAGTAGCGAATGCCACAAGGCGTTAAGTGCGCCTTTTTATACAATTTACCTAGTTTTTAGGTTTTACAATAAAGTATAAATAAATAATTAAACTACATATGTTATTATAATAAAAAAATCGAACTTACACTGTAATCAGAAAGTCTTTGCTTCTTCGCTTCTCTACTGAGAAGATCATACAGCAATAGAAGTCTCAGGTTCGAGCTGGATAGCTTCCCTCTGTACGAGAACTCCGCTGGATTAGCTCTTAACCCGTCCCACACATCAACAACCCTTTCATCGTCAGGGTCGTGCGCCATCCTTATCATGTCTCTTACATTCTGTGACAGGTACTGAAGACTGTCCTCGCTGAACTCCTCTTCGCTGTAGCTATCTGATCTGCTGGATATTTTGTCGATTTGAGCGTCAAAATGTGGAGGCAGTAAGTGCTGGACGTTTGGAGTAGGGTCTACTAAAGGTTGGACTTCATCGTTATGCGCAGCCAATAACGGCTCTTCTGTTCTCATCTCTTGAGGTTTGATTAACGTGTACTGGGAGTTGTTCTCCAGCGGGAGCAGGACGAAGCGGTGTTGGCTCTTAGGTGAAATGCGGTCTGAAGGTTTTGGAGGCGATGCGGGCGCGAAGAGCCCTGGCGAGTGGTGCTTCGTCGTTTGGTCCCTGCAAGTGCGAATAACGCTCTGAGGAATATCACGCTACGTAGTAAGTAGTAAGAGAACAATCAAGTTAGACATGTTTGAAAGCAAAGAGTAAGTAACAGTACCAACATCATAAATTCTTTGTACCTTAGCCTTTATAATGAATTGATATCCTGTTTGTTAATATAATTCACATGAACACCTTATTATTTTCTGCATAAAATAAATGAAATAAAGAAAACATGAGACTAGCAGATTACAATGTAGGAAATAGAAAAATAAGACCAAGACTGTTTTGATTGATGGAATAAATTAATAGTAAAACGTACAACGGTCGGTGGGTGGTGGTAGTGGTCTTGGGTGGAGGGATGTCGTCCTTTGCCTCGTAAGCCATCTGGTCAGTGAGGTGGGCGATCACTTGCATAGCTACGGGCAGGTAGGAGTTAGAGAGCTGGACCACCTGCTTCGCTGTTTCCACCTGCAAAGTTTGATGTTTTGGAATCAATATTTAGCATGTAGGATACTCTCCAGATGGTGGAGTGATCATATACGCAAAGTGGTTGACAACGATTGGATACGAAGAGCTGAAGATCGAACTCAGTGATGTGCTATTACAAAGCATTTAAAATATTATAATTTCACGCTAAATCCTTTACGGAGCAGGAAGAAAGTAGAGAGATTAAAGCTTTCGTCACACTTTCCTGATGCTTGATTATTCTATTCAGTTTTTAAGAGATACATAACCCAAAGTTTGTGACACACAAACCATAGAATTTCCTCAAACAAAAATCTTGGCCCACTTTGTCATTCAAATTGTCTAGTATTGTTAAGTTAATTTTCACGAAAGTGAAATCCAATGAATAATTCATACAGTTGCCCAATTCCTTTGAGCTTCGGCATCTGTCTTCGAATTTAAATCTACAATAAATGAAATTTGTGTAACTTTAACTTGTATCATTTCCTAAGAAATATTAAAGCTGGAAGTACAAGACACAATTTGAATCCGATGCTGCTAATGTCTAATGAATTTGTGATATTCTTGTTACTGTAACAGTACTTTCTCTCTCACGACATCTACGTACCCCGTAGGTTATCTGATAATCATTGATTTGTTTCAGCTTATTCGTTTGAAACGAACTTTTACAGGTAGACTCGAAAATAAATAAGTAAACTAATTAACGTTACATTATCAACCCTTCAATTGTTCCACTGCTGTACACGGCTACCGTCAAGGCCAGTGTCCGCCACGCTGGCCACGCGCGCGTCGGCAGTGTAATACTCACCAGGGCTATATTGCTGATTTGCAGTAGCGCGGCTGCTAACAATATGCAGCGTAACATTTTGTCCTGAAACGAAATTTGATATCGTTAGTTGACAATAACACAGTGATTGTCGCTGCGCACTCTGAATGGTCCAGCATGCACCAGGATCCCACAGCTGCTTAGAGTAAAGCTTCTAACCCAGATCCATTATGTAATTGAATGTAACCGAAATTGGTTAAAACCTAAACTAGAACAAATTTCTTCCATTCATTGTATCTACAACCAATTATAATTTGGAAATCCCATTTCTAGAAGTTGATCATCATCATCATCTTATAAATCTTCGTTCATCTATCTGTGATTACTGAGCATCCTTACCTGGCTAGCTCAATTTTTTTACTTATAAGTCGTATTATATTTGACATCTTTCATCCCCGTTCCATTGTGGGACATGTAACTGGGGAAACGAGAGAATGTAATGTACTCCTCTGCCTACCTCTTCGGGGATTACAGGCATGATGTTACGTAATTCATGGTGTTAATAGCGCAAAAAGTCAAAATGGTGTCCAGAATGTACAAACAAAATTGACATTATGAATCTCAGAAATGTAACAAGGGTTGTTCAGCGCGAAGTAAAGTTTATGCGCTCGTAAAAACGGGCGAGTATAAATATTAAGTGCTTGAATAGCCGTCGGTTGGCATCCAGCTAGGGCCTAGCTCACACGTACACTGATATATGTTAAAAATATATAATCACGCCAGTAATCTCTAAAGCAGTAAGCAGAGGAGTGCAGTACAATACCGCGTTATAAATGATGATTACGTTCCAACAATCCATCATACAACAGTACAAAATGTTCGAATGTACAGCTAAAAATACATTTCATAACTAAAGTTATGTAATAATTTCATTCGGACTCCATAATGGTACAATATTTGAGGTACATATGATAATTTTTTGTATTTTATTTGCAACTTTTAATACCGTTTAGAAACGGTATGTGTGAGTTATACCTGAAGTTAAAGTTAAGAGATTGTAGAAAGAGAAGATTTCACAAGATTTATACTTTGCGAGGGTAGAAGGACGAACTGCGAAAAATTGTATTTTATCACAATTTACGTATCTTATATAGTTCGAAGGTAGCATCTTCTAAGTTTTATTATTGAAGCTGAGAGTATGTAGGTAAGTAGTTTGTAAAAGGGATGGTTTAGTAGTTTGTAATTCGACTTCTCACTCCGGGAGACTGGGTTCAAACCCTAGCGCGCACCTCTTAAAAATGTGCTTTCTAAGTTTAAATATCACTTGCTATTGGATTCATACCCGGTGCATGACAATAGGTTCACCCCTATTC
>DWTO01004235.1:0-11749 GCA_018244755.1 Jemadia pseudognetus
CAAGAAGCGTGCCAAGAAGCAGCGGCAACGCGCTAAGAAGGTGAGACTTGAGGAGTAACGTAGCCAACTGCTCGTTTTCGAATGTCGGATAAGAAACCTCCAGAATATACTTCGGTATCCTAGGAGACATGTTTACCAAACGAAAATCACCCAGCTTGCTTACATCTGCGCTAATAGGAGGCTTCTGGAGTTTTTAGTGTAATGCATTGGTGGTCTTCTAGCGCGACGCATAGGTCCTACATCCAAGAGAGATGTAATGTTTTATCTCTCGCCTTTCGTTCTTAACAATGATATGCGATCACATACATATGCCGTCTTCCGTCCCAGGAGCGCCGACTGAACACATGAACTCTTGCTTGTGACTCCGCAAGTTTCCTTAGGATTTTCTTTTAGGACAGGTAAGAGATGCGAATGCTTTCATTCCGCTCTAGATCTACAGGTATTTAGCGAGCCGTTCTAGTAGTGTAGTAAATATAAATACGTGTGTACTATAAGCGAATATTAATTAGGAGTTCAGAGAGATGGGCGTCGGTGGGCGCGGGGCGGCGCGCGCAGGTGGCGGGCGGGGCTGACGCGTGCGCGTGCGTAGGTGGAGTCGCGGCTGGCGGAGCAGCACGCGGCGCTGGCGCACGAGTTGGTGTACCTGCGCAAGAGCAGCACGGCCATGCACTGCGAGCACATCGCCGCCTGCAAGAAGCTGGACGCCGCGCGCGCCGCGCTCGCCGACGTACAGCGCCAGCGCAAGAAGGGTGAGCGGTGCCGCGCTGCCAGACTGCAGTCTGACGAGCCTATTGCTATTTAAAAAAAAGCCTCCACTTCTCCAGATTTGACCGTAAATGTTGATATTGATAGTCAGTGCAATGAACATCAGCATATGGATCATCCATGTGCTCTAATTATAATGTTGACAATATACCAACCAATTGATCGACCAAACTGCTCCAATAATCTTATGATTATTAACATACACCATGTTTGTCATTATGTACCAATGATCACTTGCCGTTGGGGGCTCATCGATTTGTCACTGCATATTATTATAATATTTTTTTACTATCACATCACACTCTTTATGGGATAATCAGAGAGCATCAAGTGCCATATATCTCTACATTGACAGACCATACATGCTTCTTCAATATTCATCGTTCTCTTCAAATCCGTACACCAGTTTCGAATACTTGTGACTCTGCCATCTGTCCTAATAACTCTTGGTGGTTATTTTTGCAGGCAAGAAACAAAAACTGACCCCGTCTCAACAGTCCATGGTGCAGATGTACACAGATCAGATAGCTGAGCTCAGTCACATGTCCAATGACATTCTGAAGGTAAGGATTGTGGAGTATACATGTATTAGAATTGTAAATGAAAAAGTGTGACACTAATTACTACCTCACACCTGTAACTAACCTGTAGCATTCCTGTGTGACATGTAGCATTTCTACCTCGCGATTGAAACGAACTGTCTGAGGTATTTACAAAACTCAAAAGAGCTCTTCTATAAAGCTGGCAAACCATTGGCAACTGTGTGGGTCTTTCTAATGTTCATCGGCAGACGTGACCTCATACTATGCTTCTTATCTGCTCATTTGCCAAGCTAACTTTATACAAAAAACTGGCTCCTACATATGTAGAACTATACAGAACGTCGATAATGAGTAGGTGACGTGGGCGGCAGGACGTGAAGGCGGCGGACCGGCGCGTGGTGGAGTGCACGCGCGGCCTCGACCGCATCGAGCGCGAGCTGGCCGAGGCGCGCGCGCTGCTCATGTTCGGCGCGCGCGACGACTGCGCCACGCCCGTGAGTGACATCTGGCTTGGAGTTTGACCCATGTGGTATATTTAACGAGGAAATTAAGATGGAAGCCAAGCAACATTCTCTGTAATCCACTGGATTATCGCTAAATAACTTAAATGGGCTTAATATCCTGAAACGAACCCTTTATTCCATTGCCAACCTCTTCGGGGAAATACAAGTGTAACGTTAACAAATCAAACCTTTAATAGCTTCTATGTCATGGTTTAGCCACTATTCAGTCAGTTGAATGTTATTATATAATTGTGTGTTCATTTTAATGTTTTCAGGTGGACCAACGGGTCCAACACAACAGTCGGCAAAAGTCACTACCGAGGCATTACATAGATCATCAGGACACAGAAACTAAACCTAGGGAAACCGGTGAGTACATATTATTTAAGAACAGCTGATTCACATCTGGCACAAAGGAACATTTTGATCATGCAAGGTCGATTGGTAACATATGAGAGTAGCAGTGAATGTTCTCATAATTTCTGTGTCTATAAATGATTTAGATGAGAATTTTTATGAGCAGGAGCAAATTTTTTACTATTTGAAACTCACCAGCATTTTCTGTATTTGCTATCATTGTTTCTAAAGTAAGTTCCATAACTCTCACTGATTGTTACTAGTATTTTGATTGTGTAAAATTGTTTTATGATATCTCATGCCACAACTGCACAATAATCGGTGCTATAGTTTTCCCAATTGATGCAAAGTCGAACGCGGATTATTTTGCAAACATACATTACATTAGTTTTGTTATAACTTAATACCTGTCTAGCCGCCTCGCTGGTCGTGTTGGTTGCAAGTGCGAGTGCCGATCGGGTGGTCCGGTGTATGGCAATAGGCTCACTACCTATTCTACAGAGGGAAGTAAACATAACAGGTGAAACGTGGGAGTGCTCTACATTCCTCTGCCTACCTCTTCGGAGATTACAGGCGTGACGTTTATTATAGTTTAATCATAATACGTATTTATATTATAAAGGTCGCGCAGCACATTCCGCGGCGGTGGCTGCAGCAGTGGCCGCGGCAGCTGCTGCCACGGCCAAGGCGACGGCCGTAGCGGGCGGAGCGGTGAGGCCTAGTGGTCCCGAGCGCTCCGCCAGCGCGCCGCGAGGTGAGCCACGCCCACACGGTGCAGTGGGAGGGGAGGGGGCAGCTCAGTCGCTAGAAGCCCGCAGTTGTAACCGTGTTTTTGTTTCTACAGCTACTGTCACACAGGAGGAGCCGCCCACACACAAAGATCCTCAGCGGAAGCAGACCTGGGAGCAAGCCCTGGCACATATCAACCAACTAGCCAAGGGTTCCAATAAAGAAAAGGTGAAGTTCTTCACTATACTATTTCCATAAATCATTCTGAATGTTAAACAGCAGGTAAGAAATACAATAAAATGAGGACTATCTTATGTTACCCAAATTCACAGGCGGGTGAATGCCGCTACCTTTACACAGAAAGACATCTATTTATTAAATGGTTTCAAATATATTTGTTTAATATTTATTATGTATTGTTCTTAGAAAAAACAAAAAGACATTCAACCCAAGTGTGAAAGCAAGAACCAACAAGAGACAGATAAGAAGAAGCAACAGGACAGTGAAAAGAAGAAACAACAGGAGACTGAAAAGAAAAAAAGAAGCGATACCGAAACTGAAATACAGCCGATGTCCAAGAAGCAGAGAAAATTGTTGGCTAAGCAACAGGTGAATTTGAGGGTTTGTAGGAATAATAAACTTGTAAACACTTAAATATTCTACATATAGTCATAACGAAATTCTAATAATACGATAAAATACATGCGACACCAGGTACAAAAAAAGATTTAGTTTATGAATTATTTATTACTTATATTAGATTTCTCATAAGGGTCATAAAACTGGCAAATTCCTTGTCTGCGAAAAAAGAAAAAGGGACTACTATTTGACTTCCATGTTGGCTGTGGCTATGAAGACAGATTTTGCATTAACAAAACAATTGGACACAATTCTAGGCGGAGGAGGAGGAGAGAAAGCGCCAAAAAGAACTGGAACAAAAGAAACTGGAAGAAAAGAAAAGCAAAAAGGAAAAAGACGCTCCAAAAATTGAAGTGGTCAAGACTGAGACTGTGGACAAACGTGAGCGACGCGCAGAGAAAAAATTGGAGCTGGCTCGACAGAAAGAGGAGAAGAGATTGGAGTTGGCTAGAAAGAAGGAAGAGAAGGCGAGAGAGAAGAGGGAGAGGAATGGTGATTTTTTTATGATCTATTGTAGAAATAATGCACACGTAAATGTGGATACCTTAGATTGACATATAGATATTTTATCTAAACCTTTATTTTTCTGTTTTTCACAGCACAAGCACAATTAAAACTCATGCAGTCACACCAACAACAACAACTCCTACTACAACAACAGCAGCAGCTACAGCAGCAACAACAGCAACAACTACAGCAGCAACAACAACAACAACTACAGCAGCAACAACAACAGCAACAGCAGCTACAGCAGCAACAACAACAACTACAGCAAGCTCAAAATGCCAAAAAGGAAAAGAAGAAGGAGCTGGCACCACAGCAAACACCACAGCAGCAGGCGCCACAGAAACAAACTGTTAATATCACTCCAGACACCACTCTGCAGATTGTTGACAAGGCGAGTCTGATCATTGTGGCATGGGGGCACCTTATGGTTAATGGTCTAGGGTTCTAGTGTTATTATATTGTATTCTGAACGAAATTGAATCGAATCGAATCAACTGTAGTTAATGGCAGTGATAGCTCCTGTGGTTTAAAATTCAGTCTTCTACTTCTGGTAGCCCTAAGGTTAATATGTGGCCGCTATCAGAAAATGTTACGTTACGGTTACTTAAGCGGTGCATGTGTTAATGATGAGAAAGGAAAATAAAAAACTATGTCCTCAGCAGAAGCCAAATCCACCAGAGACAGAGAAGCAGCCATCATCCTGCAGCATCATGGAACAGCTGAGTAGCGGGGTACAGGTAACACAATGATGCTCTCTTCTAAGACAGAACATTTGAAAGAACAAAATTAAAAAACAATATTACAGTAACTAATATAACAGTACAAATATTTACATGTATTTAATGGACCTACACACTACTCTGAATCATTATTATTATTAAATATTACATGGACTATCCTTTTACAAGTAATGAGTAATGTCAGTCATGTTACTGCTTTTCTGGCCTGAGAACATAGCATCAAATGTTTCAGGACTCAGCACAGAGTACAGTCAATATGATAGACCAAGTTGCTTCAATTTATTTCAAACTAACTAATTAAGTGTAAAATTTGAGGCAAGCAGCATGTGATGCACAAAATCTCACTTTTCCACCCCATTGTTATTATTAAAAACTTGTTTTTCCCTTGTTCAGGTGGCAGACCTGAAACTGCCTCCAGGCATCACCCTGACTCGTGTGCAACCCAGCGAGAAGAAGGAACCTCCACCAATTAAATCTGTGGTGAGTTGAATATATTACATTTCTCAACTGTTAGAGTTAATTTTTGGCTCGCCAAAGATCAGCAACTTTGATGGTTTTACTGTATCTTGGTGTCTGTGTTGCAGCCGCTGTGGAAGTGCAACCAGCTGCCCGTGATGCCCACCCAGCTGGCGCGGCCGCCGCCCATCATCAACGCGGACCCCTCGCTCATGATGTTCACCACCGCTCAGCCAGGTATGCTTTATATATACACATTTGTTGACCCTCTGAGCTGGTTAGACGTTGGGCAGTTTGATACTGTGCCAGGTGTTCTGTTGAGTTGTGAGCTCGACCCAACTGTCCATGATCTATATAGCTGTTTTATAACAGAACTAGTTGGCTCTGGTTATTTACATATGTGATCTACAATTAGGCATACAGTTAGGCCTCCTAAATATTTGTTTTTAAATTGGTTGTGGTATAGGGAATAAGGGCTGATGCAATTTTAATTTATAAGTGCAATTTCATAGGTTGTGCATGAGCTGTATTAATATTAGTTAATAGATTTTTATTATTACAGTACATATCTATATCCATTACAAATAAAAAAGAAAGTAGAAAATAATAAATCTAAATGTTCTCTCAGCAGAACCTCCGAAAACGATAATAATACCAGAACCTTCTTCCCAAATGATTGGAAAGTCCAAAAAGGCCAAGAAGAAGGCGAAGAAAGCGGCAGCCGCCGCGCAAACTGATCCACCGGAGCAGAAGACCGAGGGCACCAAGATGGTCACACTTAGGAATCCCATGTTCCACCCCAACTTGCCCTCGGTACAGATATCGAATGCGCCGCCGCAGAAGAAGTCCGAGATTCGAATCCCCGATCCGATCCCCATGCCGCCGACACCTTGCCAAGCGACCATCACCCCCACGTCGAACGGGATGTACACCATCCGCAACCCGATAATGACAATGATGCAGCAGCAGAGCCTGATGGGTATCAGAAGTCAGACGCCGCAAATGAACCCAGTGTACACACAACCCCAATATAGCTACGTGAACCCCAACGTTTACAACCCGGTGCAGACCACACCGAGCCAAGCGTACATCCTGGACCCGTCCAGGAACTCGCCCAAGATGTCAGATAACACAGACTACCAGGACCGCATAAGGAACTTGGCGGCGTTCACGCAGAAGAACGAGGAGGGCTACTCTCTGTTCAACACTACAAACGACAACATGC
Organism: Jemadia pseudognetus; assembly: GCA_018244755.1. Classification (NCBI taxonomy): domain Eukaryota; kingdom Metazoa; phylum Arthropoda; class Insecta; order Lepidoptera; family Hesperiidae; genus Jemadia; species Jemadia pseudognetus. The sequence continues at coordinate 6,464 of DWTO01004235.1, forward strand.
AGCAGAGCTTCCTGTCGCCGGAGTTCTTCGAGAACCCTAACCCGAAACCCGTGGTGTCACCCAACCCAATAGGCACGAGGCCGGACCACAATAGGACCTTCGACAACGACTCGCTGTTCTCCAGCCACCCTCGACCGGAACCAATAGGAACACCGCTGAAGAGAGACGAGGATCGGTCCGACTTCGCCGGCAGCAAGCTGTACACGCCGTTCGGGAGCCACCGCGACGACAGGAACGTGTTCCGGGACTCGCTGTTCGGCGACAAGACTGATTACACCCCGCTGGCCAAGAGCGAGGACTTCGGCAACAACGTGGTCACCAATGGCGACGGGCTGCCCTACTTCCAGAGACTGAGAGCCGGCTCCAAGCTGAACAATGAAGTCACCATACACTACGTCACCGACTCCAAATATTATAAGGGACAGGTAAGAGGCATTTTGTCCGCTACTATTGAAGTAGTTTTAGATAATTCAGTTTTAAAAAAAAGTAACTTCACGCCTGTAATCCCCGAAGAGGTAGGCAGAAAAATGCAGAACAGAATAATTCAGGGTTTATAATAATAACATATTTTTCATATAGGATATTGAAACAAATCTCTTGCAAACCTGTCTAATGTGGTAATCAGCTGTGTTAAGTGTTGTTTGTGAGTTCGATACTCACTAAGGCATACTAGTGAATAACAGATTAAAGTGATGAATGTCGAAGAGGCAAGGCAGGTCTGTAAGGAAAGAGTTATATGTCTCTTGGTGCTCTCTACCTACTCCTTAAGAGACCGGGAGTGTAGATATGTACATACATATGTGTAGGTAAAGGTATCCTTTTTTAGTCATCGTATTTTGTTACGTATCTTGTGTATATATCTATACAGCCCATGAAATAGGAAACCTTGTACAGAATTGCACGTGAAATAAAAAAAAATATATTTTGTAATTTTTTTCATTTTCTTCTTTTCAGGAGCAGCAAATACCTGAGACAACGCCCCGAGAGGATTACTCCAGGGACTGGTATACAAGGGCCTGGCCTGATGGCATGTACGGAGCTCCCGGCTCTCAGCCGCTGCATAGCACAGGTGGGGTTTATAATATATGCCGCTTATCAGCTTCTTGGTGAACATGGCGTGGGCTCTGTCTAGTTTGAGATCAGATAGTGAGTTAGTTACGGACAGACTTGATGGTATGTTTAGATATCTATTTAATAAGCCTCAATATTAGGTTGTCTGTAAAAGACTGAACAATAAGACCACCTACTGTCCTCATTGCACTTTTTCTTATATGTGTGTTACACTATAAAGAATGTTGTATTGTAATACACATTTTATTGTTGCAGGGCTCCAGTCCGGCGGCGCCTGCGACGAGCCGCGTCGCAACTTCACCGGTCAGAAACTGTCTCTTATTACACCAGACTGAGCTAACACACTCCCCTGTTTAGTTTAGTGTTCAGATTAGGTTTTGAAGAATCATTATTTCTCACAAGACGTACATTGGTCACTTAGAATCCGAAATGTAGAAGAAAGAGAAATGAATAGATTTGCCTGCTTCATTGCTCGTGTTGGCCGGGTGGGGCACTGTTGGATTTTTCTAATTTAGATTTTCTAGTAGTGTTCGAATTCTGGATATGTGTTTGGTGTATGGGAATAAACTCACCACTAGACAGACATACTAGACAGGATATAAGTGTGATATCGAATAATCTTCCTTAAACTCGCAGAATCGAGTCTGTTCCTGCAAGACCGGTCGCTGTCGAGCCTGTCGTGCCTGGACAGCTGCGAGCGCGAGATGGCCTCACTGAAGCGCTTCGACCTGTTCCTGCAGCCGCCGCGCCCGCCCCACGCACACAAGTGACCAGACGCTCTGGACGCCACGACACGACCGTATCCTTATCGCCGCATCCTGTAACGCTTATATATAATTTTGTGCAGCTGTCAGCTACGTTCGGTACCACCCAGATTCGAGCACGGAGTTGTTATATAAGTTATATGAGGATACCGGTAGGTCTTGATTAAGAAACTCAGTCAGTTCCAAAACTAGTTTTTTACCCCGGGATAACTACATAATTCAAAACTGATAAAATTATGTATCTGATAGCCAATATATTTGACTAACTGCCACATTATTTAATTATGGTATTAAAAAAGTTACTTGGAATTAATTGAATATTTCACGAATATATGTGAAGTCCATGTGACTAGCAGCTGGCCGGCTTGTAATATTAGGGAATTAAAGTCATAGTTATTTCGCATCCTTGGACAGTCAGTTACATTAGTGACTGCCCAAATATAAAATTTCTTTTATTTATTTATTTTATAGGTCCACCAACACAGAAAACACTACTTTCTTATAGTATTACAAGTAAAACGTAAAATTCGTGTTCCTGCAATTTTAGGTGAACACGGCTTGACAAGATTAATTTAAACTTATTCACACACAAAATAATAATAATCACAGCAACAATTCATTTCTTAAAAATATCGCACTTGATTATAATTTACTATTAATTACAATTTATTGAGTTCATTACAACTTACAATTTATTAAATTAAGTGCATTTATCATAGAATATTACAGTAGCATACAAGTACTTTAATTACATTTATTATAGAAAACAGATCATTAATCATAATTAGATAGTATAATTACAATGAATTTTATTTCTATGTGGTATATAAGAAAGCCTCGAACATAATAATATCTTGACACAAATGGAACCTTATCTATAGTAATGGATAATTGATCAATGTACACATATATTTCTAAAAAAAACCAAAAACACTTGTGCTCGTAAAATAATTCTGGGTGGGACTCGAATCTAGAACTCTCGAATTTATTTATATTTTGCATATGTGTGTTCCGTCAATATAAAAAAAAACTGTTGTCATAGCAAAACAAGCTTAATTGAAAAATTGTTGTCGGTTAATGGCTTAGTAGGAATATCAATGTTTTGTAATACCAAACATCTTTATTGTTTAACACAATTGAATGTATAATATACGATGTTAAACTTTAATATCGATATTTTTTGTATCGGTAACGCAGTGAGTCAATTTGAACAAATCACTCTCCCGAGTTCGTTTTCACAGAACGAAACTAGCGCCATCTATGTAATATGTAGAAAACAAATGTATATATCTGCAGGTAGTTAATATGATATGAATATCATAATTCTATTGATTTGAGTTGTCTTAATTTTTGTTAAATATGTATATGTTCCATATTTTTTTCTGTATGTTGACAAGGTTGTACAATATATATGTATATTATATCGATACGGAAAATCGATATTAAAGTTCTATTGATAAAAGACAATGCCGATATATTACGTCTTGATATTCTTATGTGTTTATCATTGATAGTTTCAGTTTTTTAAATTTTCTACCTGTTGTCATAGTATGGTCATAATATTTTAATTTTCAAGCGTTTTTGCAAATGCTATGTAATTCATTAGATTTTTTTAAATGCTAGGTGTCGTGGTCGTGGTGTTAAAAACGTGTCCCAATGCTGGGACATTCGGATACTCGTGAACAGGGGCATGCCTCAATTGTAATTCTATAGTGGCTGTTAAACGATAAATTGAACTGTGTAAAATAAGCATGGAAGCGTAATAAAATTGCATTCAAATTTCCAATATTAGTTCCATGAGAACTTACTTAGTTTTTTTATAATGTGTAGTGTTGCCAGGGATAAAATCATACCATGTAGATGTACCAAACTCGAATATTTCATACATAAATTAACTTTGTGTACAGGGCTATATGTTGCCAGCACATTAATGTTTACACCGGAGTCCCTACCTTGACATTGGCACTTTTCAAATTTATCTATTTTTTCTTAACGATTTCTTTATTAAGTTGTCAATATACTAGACACGTTTGAACTGATTCCTTTATGAGTAACATCTTACCTGCCGCTTAGCTCTTCAGTGAATTTGACGAAAAGTATTTTATTATCTATTCTGTTTGACATTTATATCTTTGCACATCTTAAATTGTAATATCTTAAAATGTAATAAATGATTAATTCTATTTACTTTAACTCTATGCTAATTAATTTCTTTATTAATCATATTATTTTTTAATTTTATGTAATATCTATCGACTGATTAGTGTAACTGGTTCAACACGTAATAAATGTAATAAAAATAAATAAATTTAGGAAATAGGCATAATTTCTCAACAAATTTTGGCATAATCGAGTAATTGCCAATTTATTATGTTTCCACGCTTATCTTCGATTCGCCAATGTAACTGATTAAGAGCCTGTGGGATAATAATATATGTATATCCCAAATGTGTTTGGGATGAAATGGCCCATAAGATGGATAGACTGGGTCATTCACATGACCCTATATGGTGTATGTAATGCCATAAAAACTTTCATGAGAAAATCTTAAGAGAAACTTTCAATGTATGACACAAAGCTTTCAATGTTGAACTGGAATGATGTCGTGTCCCAATACTGGGCTGCGAGTGTTTCGCTTCTCGTCGGATGTGATTGTAAGTCGCAAAATAGTAAAGAGTGGACGTTAGCTGTATGCTGTAAAAGTTGGTATTGGAATATTTAATGATTGGAATAAGACGGACACTGGACTTGTCAATACACTAGGTTTATATCGTGCGCGCGCTGTATATGCTTAGTTTGTACGATTATTAATTAAGTCATAAATAAATATTTGTTAATGGCATTACAAAGTGGAAACTATGTTTATAACAATCACACTATTATTATCATTACCGCTATAATTCTCACGTTACAGTATCCGATATGGTCTTAAATATTAGTGGCATTAAAGAAAATTATGTAACGAAAAAAAAACACTTTTGCATCTGTTTCTCGTCGTGAACTAAGTAAGGATTGAAATTCTCTCTGTTGTAATGATAAAAAAAATGAATTTAATAAATATGTAACACATAATTTTTAATATGTATAAGGTGAACCGTAGTCGATACTCTAAAAGACACGATCTTCGGATCTCGAAAGAGCTGTGCGTTAATGTCCCGCGCGCGCACGCATACGCAGGCCACGTCCGTATGTGTGCGCGCGCGGTGCACGGGCGGCAGTTCGCCGCAGCCCGGTGTGTCGAGCAGCAGCAACCCCGTGGGACCCACGCGTGGGCCACACGGATATTTTTATGATCGCTCTCCTGTAAAAGGGTGTAAGTAAAATGTATATTGTAGACCTGTGTTGACATTTTATTTATACATCTACCCTTAACAATGAACATTGCGTATGACGTAACATCATGCCTGTAGTCCGCGAAGAGGTAGGCAAAAGAGTGTGGTACACTTCCACG